>JZKD02S1674133.1:2145157-2185226 GCA_000966675.3 Picea glauca | reverse complement strand
ATACAACACTATAATGTTTACCTCATCAAGTTGTAATCAAGTATTTAAAACATCTTAAGCATGTCATAGCAACTAGAACTATTTATAATATTACTAGGTTTCTCACATTTCAAAATTTTTGGTCATCATCTTTCTATTAGTTTTTTCTATGCATAGTGTTGACATGAGAAAACTTTGGCAGAAACTATCACTCATTGAAGAAACTATGTAAATATGATACTATGACTGGTCTTCCTCTTGTTTCTTATAGAGATGGTGTTTTTTCTATTTTGGTTGTTGACAAATATCATTGAGACAATTTTGACAAATGTACCTCTTGCTATGCCTCGACCCCCTTGTAGAATGGTCATAGTGATTCATGTGTTTTTATTCCTTTTGTGTTTCTCTGGGTTCAAGTACTTCTTAATCATCATTGATGAATTCTCCAAATGCACTTGGCTTTATTTCTTAAAACTTAAGAGTGATTTTTTTACATGTTTTTGGCCAACAAGACCCTTGTTGAAATACAATTTGGACACCAACTTAAAAAGTTAATAATAGATAATGGGGAGAAATATGTGAACAACAAATTTACAACTTATTGCACTACATAGGGCATTTAGATGCAACAAATTGTTCCATATACACCACAAAAAAATGTATTGTGGAGAGAAAGGATTTAACATTAAAAGAAATGGAAATTTATACGATCCAATCTAAGAGATTCAATCCTCAGTTTTGGGTGGAATCCATTAATTATGCAAATTACATACTTTATCACACACCTACAAAGGATATAAAATATATAACACTGGAATAAGCATGGAGTAACTTTAAAACTAATGTAATCCACTTTCGTATGTTTGGTAATGAAGCATGATCTCACATTCTTAATGAGAAAATGAAAGAATTACAAACTAAGAGCGAGAAGTGCATTTTTGTTGGATGTTCTAAACATGTAAAAGGTTATAGACTTCTTCAACCTCATTCCAATAAAATTATTATTAGGAGAGATGTCAAGTTTTATGAAGGTCTCTTAATATGTATTCCTAATAAAATGATTGTTTCATATTTGGGCTATGCCCCATCTTTGACAAATGTTCCATCTTCTATTCTCAACTTTTTTTCTAGTGCTCCTATTCTAGTTTCTTCTTCGAATCATGATAGTGAGAATGAAAATACACCTCCACCTACTCACCCTCCTCCAATTAATTCAATTGAACATGAACCTACATTAGCACCGCAAATTCCTAGATGGGTATATACAACACATGAAACAAATTTACCGACTTAAAGAAAATCGTGAATGAAAACGAGAACTTTGGCCCAAAAAACCCATATTTTTGCATTAGAAACATCAAAATCAACCCCCAAATTAAAAGGTGGTGTCTTTGGTAACACAATGTTTTTAAATGGGGTCAAAATTACAATATTTTTCAAACATGGCCTTCAAAACTCATGCAATAGCTCAGAAAAAACTTAAAATCAACACCTAAAAAAAAGATGTTTTTTAATTTTTAATTTTTTTCAAAACGTTGAAATTTTAGATAGTTTGAAATCGTATTTTTAGCAGTTGGTACCATTAAAACCAAAGCCTCAAAATTAACCATCAAATTGAAAAGTAATGCTACCGATAGCACCCATTCTAAAATTGGGGTATGAAAATGACTCATTTTTATAAACTGGTAAAAGAACTCATCATTACTGTAAACAAACTCATAAAATCAACCCTTAAATTCTCACTTTATCACTCAAAGCACAAGGTAATACATAATGCCATGAAAATATCACAGTATACTCTAGAAATTCAACATCACTTTTTAATATTTTTTACTTTTAATAAAAAAAAGAGTAAATACAAGTTACATTGAATGAAACATAAATTATTTCTTAAAATTATTGTTATATTGTCCATATTCAAAACATATGAGCTAAGAAATTGTATTATATTCTCCATAATCAAAACATATAATTCATAAAACATAAAAATGATTCATAACTTCTTGTAAGATCATATGTAAGTTCAATGCTCATTTCTAGCTACCATACAAACACCATATGGATAAAAAATACATAAAATGTTTCATACACTTATTCAAATTGAATCATGGATTCTGAAATACCATAAGAGTCTGCATTGTCTTCATATGAATGATTGGATGAAGATCTAGATGATCCATACTCTTCTCTATTCTCGATGAGTGCACCATATAAGTCTACATGCATGCCCAACATTTCAGATGTCAAAATCCTTTTAGATCTATGACTAGGTTCAACAGACTCCCATCTTGAATTTATTTCCTGTGGAAACAACCTCTTGATAGTCTTTGTTATCTTGGAGCGAAGAGTTCCCCTCTTTTTCAAATTGAAGTCATAAACAAGTATGTCAACATCATCTAATTTTAAGAGGTCAGTGCAGAGACAAGTTATATTTTGACTCTTTATTCTTCTCTTTATATTGACATGTTTCTCAACCACCATATTTTTATTGTACACACCATTGAATGGGTGTGTACTTACTGCATACCAATGCACTTCAATTGCAATAACATTGTAATTTTCTTTCTCAATATTTATAACCTTTGCAATCCAGAATGGATAACCATGTGGATCTTCAGTCGCTAAGACTGGAATCATGATACCGTCCTTAATATCTTATAATAAACCCCTGTAAAGGTATTCCATGGCTTCATGTTGTTCACGTGACCTTCATGAACCAATATACATTTATCTTTCCTCTTCTTTTGTAAACTCAATAGCACCCTAAGATTCTTGTTTTTCAACAATTGTGTTTTCTTCAGATTCATTTGACATATTTTGTGGCCAATGAAATGAAGTCGTCAACAATGTATATTCATTTGTTGAGCTTGAAATTATATCACTTTGACTATTGAAAAAAGACTCCCACCAAACATAATAAACAACATCAAAGTACTCATATATATCGTTAATGTACTTTTTTATTTCTTCCATGCATTCTGAACAATCTACATCTCTATTATGCCTCCGTGTGTTATGGATTTCAGAAAATGATTGTAAAAATAATAACTTTGATGCAAATACTGGACTGTATGGAATGAACTTAAAAAATGTTAAACCTAATGAAGGCCCCCATTTTCTAGTAGTTGAATACTACTTTCCCCATATAAGTGTTTTCCCCTCAAATTTTTTGAAACACAATTGATGTTGGAAGATAATGTCATTAAGTTGCCCAATACATTTTTCTTCATGATGCGATCCCTGAATAAATCTTCGCATGTCAACAATTTCTTATAATATATGAAAAACAGGCTCTAGAATGTATTCTTTCTTAATACATTCAATCAATGATGATACGATTACAACATTTTCCCTCTTCAATGTTATTGAAGAACAATTGAACATTTGATCAATATGATCATGAGTGTTTCCAACAAGAAGGAAACCAACTTTCACCTTTTGAAAGATTCACAGTTCAACAAGCATGCTTAGATATCCAAACACAATTTGATTTTTATTTTCACAACTAGTGTTGTCCAACTATAGATAGAGAACTTGAGGAATATTTCCAAACCAGTGAGTGAGCACATGATGAATTATGGTGATGGTCATATTTGCATCATTATGAATATTTGGAATTGTGAAGTAAACCCTTGGACACATTTTTCCATTGAAAACCATACGACCAACCAAGTGAAACTGAATGAAATCATCTTCCTGTAAATTTTTTGGTGTACAAAAAAAATGTGATAGAAGTGTTTTCTTTTGGTCCACGCCATCGATTATCATACCTAAATATTTTTTTGGAGCATCATAACAATTCTTCAGATGTTTGTACAACTTTTTCCTTTCACTTGATTGTTGATTCTGATGTTCTTGAAGCACTTTGACTATGGAATCTACACATGACATAAAATGAAAATATTGATCATATGTTTTCATAGTTGACAACTGTCCAATTTAAAAAAAAAAAAAAATAGTAAATGCATACCTCTTTATGCCCCTTCATATTGATCTCGTCTATATTTAAGAGTAGCACATATACTGCAAATCTCCATCCTTGACTTCTTAGGAATACATACATTGTTGAATCATTTCTTCCATATATATATAATAAAATTACCATTTCCTTCAACACCTTCATCATATCCTTTTTACAAGTTGTAGATTTCCCTGGAGAAATTATCTGGAATATGTATGGTGTCTCTATCTGGCATACACTCTCCATGTTTGGAAAAGAAATCACACATCCACGATAATGTAGTGTTTGTCAATTTCCCACTCTCTCATCCATGATGTACCTTTGAATAAAATGAAGTATATTTTTTCAACCTTGTTTGGATACTTTATAGACAAAGATTATCAATTGAGTTGAAATCCTTTTGTTAGGACTCTGTAAATTTTGTTTGGCTGATATAAAAACGATAGAGGTAACTGTTTCAACCTACTTTAGAGATCGGAACTACCCTGCTCAACTCGGAGAGGTATCTCTCCTGTCACTAGGTATTTCTTTGGAAATCAATGGATAGATTTAGTTTGTTTTTGGGGTTTTTATTAAGTCGCTCACAAGGAAGGGGAGGGACACTTAGGGCTATGGAGTCAAAATTCTAAAAATGAATGAAAACAATGACTGGCCGGTAGAACTCTCCAGAGGATAAAGGCTAAATGAGGAAATAAATCTGAGTTGTAAATTGGATTTAATCAGAGTGTAAGAGGAAGAAGAAAACAAATAATTGCATCAGAGCGTTATTGAAATGAATTCTAAACTAGCTAAGAAGAAAAACAGACAATTTAAATTACTTAAGTTGAGAGAATCATAAGATGATTTACGAGCCTTTAACTCTCCAATTTAAACAAAATACAGTGTAAATGGAATTAAATAAAACAAGAAATACATACAATGAGAGAAGACAAAACTCATATCACCACCATTAGAATTTTTTCATAGAGACTTCAAAAGCTACTACATATGTATTCAATTCAGCTCCAAAAAATTACAATTGAGTTCAGAAACAACAAAAAGGTTCCCTTGAACTTATTCCAACCATGATACATACATATCTCTTAACATTTTATACCAACAACGAGTCCTTTTGTTTCCAAACCGGTTACAAATAAAGAAATGTTTCGTTTGGAAACCATTTACAAGAAAAAATAGGCTTTAGAATGCCACCTATAATTCTGAAACCATGATAGTTGTGTAAAATATGAGAACGGGTTTTGTATATAATATCATTATGAAGAAAAACTCTCTCGGTTTCTCTAAATTCATCTCCAACTAGCCGGAACACGTGCCACAAAAACATGTCTTGAACAAGAAATAATGAAAACAGAAAAATATGGTTCAAATATTTCTTCAAATATCTCAATATGTGACACCTGTGTAAAATATGGGGGAGGTTTTTGTACATAAACTGATCTTGAGTAAAACCCTCTCTCTGTTTCGTGAAAATTTTCCCCATATGTCTGGGATCTGTATTTGAAAACGATGTCTCCAACAAAATAAATCATGAATCCAAAAATATAAGGTTTGAAGATGTCCTCAATTCTCCAAATATGTAACAACTATGAGAAATATGGGAGAGGTTATTGTTCTTTGGCTTGTTCTAAGTAAAAACCTCTTTCGGTTTCTAAAAATGTGCTCTTGTTTTCCCGGAATTCACCTTGGAAGACGACTAGTCAAAATTACTTGAAATCATGGAAACTGAGACTTGAAAACTGAGATGTGTGCAACTGATCGAATTCGTATACAAATGGTCTAACCTACAACTTAATTTCTCTATCCATTTTGTAGAAATCTTTGTAGCGCTTGTCTTTTGGAAATTTCGGGGACGAGGCAAGGTGGTTTGGGATAGACTACTTTCACCCCGAAATGCATCTGGTGGCACCACTTGGTCTCAAGTCGAAACCATGGTATTTTCATCGGCCAAATTTCAAATAATTAATCTCCATGCTAGTTCTCCACCCAATATGGTGTCTGACCTATTATCTGTGGTGCTTGAGATTTGTGGCCTGCCGAGTCCCATCAACTTCGCACTCCTGCTAGCTTTAGCCTCCTCCTCCCACTGTATTTGGCCCTGTCTTCCAGTTTATCATGATTCCACATTAGTTTAACACCTTGCTAAGTCTTGGAAACTAGATTTCTCACAAAAATTGTTATAGTGATAACATAGGCTCCAACTAGGGATGCTATCCTCCCTGTGAGGTAACAAAGAATGGCAGGTTGAGTGCCTATCCATTGGGTTGTTCCTAAAACATGTGTGTACCCTGGTCTGACTTGTCACCATTATCCATCGATAAAATTTTATTGTTAATTAATCCTGAGATAGTAGAGTCCCTGCAATCAATCACCTAGATGTGTGTCATGGCTATGAACTCATCTTGCATTAGCCTTTGAATAGATTATGTGTTAACTCAAGGTGTTAAAAAATAAATGCAATTGTCCATTACTAATTTATGTCATCTGTTGTTATGGAAGATAAATTCAATATGTCATCAATTGTTAACTCCGATGATGATGGAGAAACTCAATTATGGAGGTGACATCACACCATGACAACGCCAACGATGCTCTTTTATGGTGATGGTGTTGTTGTTGTTGTTTCCCTACAAAATCAATCTCTGACCATGGCTGCAATCAATGTCCATGAGAAAACAACACATTTAGACATTATTCCACTTGTGGAGTATTTGGATCAGCAGATTTATGAGGTACGAGTAGACTATAACAATTGTGTTGCTACCATATACAAGACATCCACTATTTCCGTGGGTTTTTAGGCAACGTTTTTGGGTGCCATGATTTCTTCTGTGCAGCAAATCAAGGGGTCAATTGGGTGTCACAGCTGGTGGAATACGTTCATTCTGTCATCCCTTGTTTTGTCGGACCTTGTGTCCACAACAAAGATTTTTGTTTTCCTTCAAGAATTCCTCAGGCATTTTGAGCTACTCAAATTTCGACGACAACTTCGATGACAACTTCGACAAGAATGTAATTCCCTAGTAGATGTTTTTCTTCAAGATGGAAGATTGATGAGGAGGGATCGATTTTTGTTGTCGACCTGTAGAAGGATCGTTGTATATCGATATCATACGTTAACTTCTGGGTTTCTACCAAGATTTGCATGCTCCCAGAGCTGCCTCCATATTCTCCTGCTTTATTTCTGTCAATATCACCTGTGGTAGGAGGCATATGGGAAGGATATGTGATTTTGAACCTTCCAGGGAATTCTCTTGTCGCCACTTCAAGGCCTCTTGCTACATCTGATATGTATGTGAAGGACTATCAAAACCACCAATATTCATTGGCATATGTCTTCAAGACACGTTTTTCATACACCTTGATACTGCATCCTCTAGTGTACACCTACATAAGCTTTGATACTTAGTCGAATGTCAGACATATGATAATTTGGATGAGCACTCGAACTATCCCGGCACTCTTTGTATGGTTTTATCCCACATTGATGAATAGAAATGAGAGTAACTTGTTTAAATGCATTGAGGGTTGTAAGTGTTATCGACGCGTAGTTCACCCATAATGCCCCTTGTAGGCTCTTCCTCCAAGCAACTTGATGCATGGCGCTTAATCTCTTTATATAGATAGTTGTAGTTGTAGGGCTTGGATAAGTGGAGATTTTGCATTCAGGCCTAATAATTTTAGTAAAATTAACTTTGGCCCTATAATAAACCCGAGGCTTAGTCTCTTTATATAGATAGTTTTAGGTCTTGGATAAGTGGAGATTTTGCATTCGGGCCTAATAATTTTAGTAAAATTAACTTTGGCCTTGTAATAAACCCGAGGGAAAAAAAATTTACTATAAGAGCCAAAATCATATTAATAAAACCAAAATTTTTGTTTTCCCAATAATGGAGAATTTTTTTCTGAGATTCAACCAAATATTTAATGCAAACCATCTAAGAACCCAATGATGCTTTGTTTAGAGCAAAAATTCTCTTATGCCACAATTCTAAATTTTGCATGTGTCAATATCTAGCTCCAACTGCGGACAACGTCCTCCCTGTGCGATGATAAAAAATGTATACCAAGTGCTCAATCCATTCGGTTGATCCCATCTTGAAGAATGCACCTGTACCAATCCTTCATCCGAAACTAAATGCATTGAAAGTTGAAACTGAAAATCAATAGCTGTCGAAAACTGAAAACACACATGTTGAGGTCCAAAACTGAAACTAACAAAAATGCTTGGTATTCAAGCTTATTTATATACAAATGATCCTACCCTACTTGTTGAAACCAATGTTGAATCAAGTGATCTCAAAATTCCAATGAAGCTAGTCAAGCAAATGGCTTCTTGACTGCAACTTGCTGTCAGCTCCTCCAAATAGAAAAAAGAATGCGCCACATGATAACTCAAACTCCAAACCCCATTCTATCGTTGCATTCTTGAACAATAGGTACTCTGTTTTCTCTCATGATTTCAGATTACTGGAAAAAGGGTCTTCGAAGACATGTAAGACTACCCCCTTTTGAAAGTCAACCCAAAGACAAGGATCTATTTCATATGGTTTACCATCCTTAAATGGACATGCAACAAGATGATCATCTTTCACATCATCCACAGTAGAGACACACTTTATGTTCTCTTGGAAATATTTAGATGAAATGACAATCTCATGTGTTTGAGAAAAATCTAAAAATGCCCCTTCATATTCTTGAATAAGAATGTCATCCTGGCTTTTAAAAATTTATGAATACGTCAAATAAAGAGAGGTGAAATCATGAATGGATTCTGCAAAATCCAAAAAACGTAGAACAACCTGTTCTTCTTCGGTATTTCCTTGTAACTTTGAGTAGATATATTTGTTAATGGTTTTACTTCCTAGAAGTTCCGCACATACAATTTCAATAGCCTGATTTTCACCAATTTCTTCATGATACAAGTCTTCAGAAAATGAATGAGTTTTAAAAAAATTTCAATGATTCTCCCCATACTTTTGACTATAATAAGGCTGTGAATTTTCATTAATTTCATGGGATATGACCTGACTGTCAACATTATGATGCATATTTGTTTCATTTTCAATCAAAGAAGAAGCTAATGTTTGCTCGAAATGATCGTGTGTACCAATACAAATAGTCTCTACTAGCTCTTCCTAATGAGAAGATAGTTCGTAAAGGGCTTCTTCTATTTCATCATAAATGAACTCTTCATCATTAATATCAATCCCCATGCATTGAATAAGATTTTCAAAGTTTCCACAGAATTTTTCAACCAGAACTAAAGATGGTTAACTTTCTTTATAATTCACACAAAATACTGAATATAAATCTTCAAGGGAAAATAGACTAGCAGATGGCAATCCTTCATACCAGGATCCTTCTTCTTCTTCTAAGGTTTCCATAAAAATCTTCATCAAGAAGTCTTCAGGAAATTTAACCCCTAGCCTATGTATCTGCATGTGAAATTTTATCAAATGAAGGCAACATCATCTCCCTCTTGATGTTTGAACTTTGGCAGATATGTTTTCCAATATACACAAGGCATGCGATTAAGAAAACTAGGAATGTGAGAGAGATTCATGGGAGCATACCTTGTAGATATTGAACTCATCTTCGGACAGTGGAGTCACCAATGATGTTTTGGAAGCTAGATTCTGCATTGAGAGTGGAGTCGCCAGTGAAAATTTAAATTTATGGATTCTTCTGCTAGTTGAATCAACTTCAAGATGCTTTTTTTAATGTGTGGAGTCACTAGAGAAAGAATACATCTAATATGTGCCTAAGTGTCTACTTATCTCAGACCTTATAACTCAACCATGTCGTTCTTTCCTAGGGAATATTTCACTTTCATCCCCGACAACGACGCCAGAATGTTAGCACTCTGTAAATATTTTCTAGGAGATAGAAAAATGACAGAGGTAACTGTTTCAACCTACTTTAGAGTTGGCCACTAGCCTTCTCAAATTAGAGAGGGCTCTCTGATGTCACTAGGTATTTCTTTGGAAATTGGTGGCTAGATTTAGTTTTTTTTAGGGGTTATTATAAATTTGTTGGAAAGGAAAGGGAGGGACACTTAGGGCTATGGAGTAGAAATTCCGAAAATGAATGAAAACAATGACTAGATGACAGAATTCTCCATAGTATAAAGGATAAATGAGACAATGAATATGATTTGTAAATTGGATTTAGTCAGAGTGTGAGAGGAAGAAGAAAACAAATAATTGCATCAGAGCATTACTGAAATGAATTTTGAATGAGCTAAGAAGAAACACACACAATTTAAATTGCTTAAGACGAGAGCATCATAAGATGAATAATGGGCCTTTAAATCTTCAATTTAAACATAATACAATGTAAATGGAATTAAAGAAAAAAATAAATACATCCAATGATATAAGACAAAACTCATATCACCACAGTTATAATCTTTTCATAGAGACTTCAAAAGCTTCTGCATATGTATTCAATTCAGCTCCAGAAAATTACAATTGAGTTCAGAAACAACAAAAAGGTGCCCTTGCACTTATACCAACCATGATACATATGTATCTCTTAAAATTTTATACAAACAACAAGTCCTTTCGTTTCCAAACTGATTACAAATAAAGAAACGTTTCGTTTGGAAACCGTTTACAAGAAAGAATACGCTTCAGAACACCACCTGTAATTCTCAAACCATGATATCTGTGTAAAATTTGAGAACGATTTTTTTACATAATATCATTATGAAGAAAAACCTCTCTCGATTTATCTAAATTCATCTCCAATTGGCCAAAACATGTGTCGCAAAAACATGTATCGAACATGAAATCATGAAAAAGGAAAAATAAGCTTCAAATATTTCTTCGAATCTCTCAATATGTGACACTTGTGTAAAATATGGAGGAGGTTTTTGTACATCAACTTTTCTTGAGTAAAAATATGTCTTGGTTTTGTGAAATTTTTCCCCATCTGTCTGGGATCTGTATTTGAAAAATATGTCTCCAACAAAAGAAATATTGAACTTGAAAATATTAAGTTTTGAGATGTCCTCGATTCTCCCAGTATGTAACAACTATGAGAAATCTGGGAGAGGTTATTGTTCTTTGGTCCTTTCTGAGTAAAAAAGTATTTCGGTTTCTCAAAATGTGATCTAGTTTTCTCGGAATTCACCTTGGAAGATGTCTGGTCAAAATTACTTGAAATCATGGAAACTGAGACTTGAAAACTGATATGCATGCAACTGATCGAATTTGTCTGCAAATGGTCTAACCTCCAACTTACTTTCTCTATGCATTTCCTAGCAATCTCTGTAGCACTTGTCTTTTGGAAATTTCAGGGATGAGGCAAAGCGGTTTGAGATAGACTGCTTTTCGCCCTGAAATGCATCCAGTGGTGCCACATGGTCTTGAGTCAAAACCACGGTATTTTCATCGGCCCACTTTCAAATAATTAATATTCATGCTATTTCTCCACCTAATATGATCTCTGACTGTTGATCTATGGTGCCTGAGATCTATGGCCTGCTAGGTCCCATCAACTCCGCACTCCTGCTAGCTTTAGCCTCCTCCCATTGTATTTGGTCCTATCTTCCATTTTATCACGCTTCCACATTAGTTTAGCGCCTCGCTAAGTCTTGGAAACTGGATTTCTCATAGAAATTGTTATAGTGATAACACCTTTATACAAAGTAAAATGTTCCAAATGCGATAATAATATCATGTCTTGGTGGATATCATGCACCCCATCAAATATTAATTTTCCATGCTCTTATTCATTGAAAAATATGTCTTCCTTTTATTTAAGCAATACATGTATTCCATGCTTTTCAAACAATTATTTTGACAACATTCACTTGAAATCAATTCACTTATGGAAATTTGTTTAGAGAGAAATTCTTTCCTAGACCTTGTATAACTAGAATGATTTGGATTCATATAAAAAGGTTTAGTATTGGTCCTAGACACAATATTTCTTTACAATGTATCCATTGTTTCATCATCCTCACTAGAATGATTTTCCTCATCACTAGAAGGAATATCAAGCAAACAATTGTCAGGAGATTAAACAAGAGAATGTTGATCACCTTGATTTGTTGCAGCTAAATTATTGAGAACATGATCTTCATTCCTAGGTCCATCATCTTCATTGATAATCTCATTCATGAGAGGAGTATCAAAATCACTATAAAAATAATTACTGTCCTCACCAATGTCATTGTATCTTCCATGAAAATATTCACTTCAAGGAAAATCATCATTACCCATAAAACTATCAATGCCATTAAGATTCTCACTTGGAAAACATTTTTCATCATCATCATCGGTACCTTGAAAATACGCATTTGGAGGAAGATCATCATCAAAATTGTGTCCAGCATTGACATAATCATATTCACTTCTTTCAAAATCCCCACTTGAGTGAAAATTTTCACCATCCTGCTTAGTTCCTTGAAAATCTTCATCAGTATCTTGAAAATCCTCACTTGGAGGAAAATCATCATCATTAACATTGTTTCCTTTTAATTTATCACTCGAGAAAGAGTGTCCACCATTGGAATAATCATCTTCACTACTTTGAAAATCCCCACTTGAGGGAAATTCTTCATCATCCTGGTTACTGGATTGAAAATACTCACTTGGAGGAAAATCTTCATCATCCTCATCGATACCTTGAAAATCATCACTTGGAGGAAAATCATCATCACCAACATTGCTTCCTTTAAATTCCTTGTTTGGGAAATATTTTCCACCATTACCATAATCATCATCACTACTTTTAAAATCCCCACTTGGGTGGAATTATTCATCATCCTCATTCATGCCTTGGAAATCCTCACTTGGAGGAAAAGCTTCATCATTACCTTCAAAATCCTCACTTCGAGGAAATTCATCATCACCAACATTGGTGTCTTTAAATTCCCCACTCAGGAAAGAGTGTCTGCCATTGTCATAATCATCTGCACTTATTTTCAAATTTCCACCTAAGCGAAATTATTCATCATATTCAATGGTGCCTTGGAAATCTTCATAGGTACCTTGAAAATCCTCACTTGGAGGAAAATTTTCATCCCAATCATTTAAAAGTTGATCATAGTCTCCACATCAACATACATTTTGATTATTTTCATTACTGTTAAACTGTTGAATATATTGATCACCATCATATTCCTTCTCTTCATCACCAGTGCCTTCAAAGTCCTCTGATTTAGGAATTTCATGAGGAACATGTTGAATAACATTGCTTGCACTATGATCAAACTTTTGAATAGATAAAAAATATGAAACCTCATTTCATTACAAGAATTCCCATCAAATTTTCTGATCTAGGTGGATCTCAATGGCCTCCCATGTATTCCAACTAGCACAAAAAATTCTTCTGGAAACTTACTATTTTTAACAGGTTTTCGGTTCCTAAACCTCTAGGGCCATTTTGAGGGCCTAAATGAAGTTTTTTCTTGATCAACCACATCAATGATGGCTTGAGACTTCAATTGATCCCAACAAATTAATCTCCTCATCGATACATTTCCAACGATCTATCGTGCGCCTCAAATGGATATCATATGCCAAAGTTACACCCCCAGGAAGTTGATACACCAAACTACCCAAAACGAGGTCCACAAAATTGTTGTCTTTTCATCTTTCGGGGTTAGGGTTTTGTATTTTCTTTATATTAAAAAGGCCTTGGAGCCTCATTTTAACATCATCTTCTTGCGAATGTGAGTATCTGTCACATATCTTCTTAGAGATAAGATGCCACCATTCTAGCGATTCTTTCACTCTGTATTTCTACAGTTTTGTACATTTCGCTCATTAGTAGAAATTGTGGATTACTGTATATCTGTGCCTCTTGTTATATTTCTGATATATATTTGTTATATTATTGGATCTCTTGAAATAAATTTTTATATTTCTGTGTTATGTATCTACTCTCATTTTATGCCGAAAATAATCTGGATCATTGGTATCAGAGCATGATGCTCTTGATCGTTTTTCAATGCATGTCTCTAACGAGGTCCAAGTATGGAAAGTTGGGTCTTGATCTTGTATCTCTTGAGGAAAATCGCTCTAACATGAAAACAAAACCCTCCATGGTGGACAGAAAGAAAAAAATGGAGAAAAATATTCTATCATTCTATTTCTTGAGCAACCTCTCACGCGACAGAGGGACGAAATGATGGAGAATTTTTCCCACATCCTTCAACACCTGTCGATAGAAACAACATCATATTCATCAACCGACCCCTTTGGAAGAAAATCTCATTTCAAGGTACATTTTAATTTTGATATTCCTGTAATTGAAGGTCACATAGATGTGGATGTCATAGAAAAATGGTTAAATTAGCTAGAAGGTTATTTCTCTGTTCACAATTTTTCCAACAGGGAAAATATCACCTTGCACTCCTTAAGTATCTTCCCCATGTCAAACATTGGTGGAACACTTACAAGGAGAAAAGTTCCACAGAGGAGTCTAGAGTATATGGGGTCGATCCCACTTGGTATTTTTGTGTGGATGTGTTCAAGGAACAATATTACCCTATTGACAACTATGAAGATGAGTACATGAGATGGACCATGGTACGTCAAGAGAGGTGCCAATCAGTGTTAGAGTTCACAAATACCTTCCATACCTTTCACACCAAGCTGGGTATCAAAGACTCTAAGAGACATTTGTTTCTAAAATACCATGGGGATCTACATAGATACATACAAACTGAAATAGATTTTATGGACATATCATTATTGGGTGTTTCTTATCGATATGATGTTAAAGTCGAGTAGAAATTTAAGCACAAGAACAAGCATGATTTCGGGTATGAAAATTCAAAACAACCAAAGTATGGTAAAGACGACCCTAACAATGATCCTTTAGAAAAACAGTCCAAGCCACAGGAAAAGAAGTGTAACAAAAAGATGAAGAAGGAAACTGGAAAATGCTCTGATTTCCACAAAATCCCCTGGCACAACACTGATGAATGTCGTTTAAAGACAAGGATCTGAACCCATATTTGAAAGTTTATTAAGAAAATAATGGAAGGAGACATATTATTGATGCAGAGCCCACACTTACTGTCATGACTGCAACAATTCAACTAGAAGAACCAACAGATCCTGAAGAGGGGGGGCACCTCTTCCATTCACAGATGTGGATGAAGGGGACCCCATTGGATTTTATTGTTGATAGAAGAAGAAATAAGAACCTCATATCAACAGATGTCATCAAATAGTTGGGGTTGTCGTCAACACCACACCCGCAACCATACAACATCGAGTGGCTTCGCTAGGGACACGATATCTGTGTCAGTCAGCATTATTTCCTATCCTATGGAATCCATCCCTTCAAGGATGAGGTATTGTGTGATGTTTCCCCTCTTGATGTATGTTATGTTCTATTGGGCCAACCATATATGTGGAAACATCTTGTTGTTTATGAGTCCCGACCCCATAGTGTCATTTTTACTCTGGGTGGTCAAGTCTATAGGATACCAGAGGTAGTTCTGACTACTGTTCCACCAAAAATGTGTCACAAGGTAATATCTCATACTGCAAAATTCAGCCTTTTCACAATCTGCTCAAAATGTGAACAGAAGGTCACTGCAACCAATGAAACCTCAACACCTTCCATCCAATAGAAGGAGATTGCAGAAGACAAAGAGGAATTTTTTTCTTCACCTACGACAGTAACTTCACAATTCCATATCAAGCCAAGATACAACAGGTTTGTTGAACATATTTAACCCCTCCAAAAATAGGTTCGGGATAACCTTCAACAAACCAAGCAACCAAATGTTGCCAGCAAGGCAAGCAACTCACCAAGATTCAGATTCAACAAATGCTTTCCCCTCTCCCTAGGGCACTCAACGCAATGGATACAATTGATTCCTAAGGAGGGAGGATTGATCCAGGTGGATATCATTTGCATCCCACCTATTCCAACTAGCAAAAAAAAATCTTTTGGGAACTTACTATTTTTAGTAGGTTTTCGATTCCTAAACTTTCAGGGCCATTTCGAGTGCCTAAATGATTTTTTTTAGAGATTGATAAAATCAATGATAGTTAAAGGATTTTATTAATCCCCCAAAATGAATCTCCTATTTGATACCTTTCCAATGGTCTATCATGTTCTCCAAACAAAGATCGTATGCCAAAGTTAGGCCCCCGGAAAGTTGATACACCAAACTACCTAAAACAGGGTCCACAAAACTATTGGTTTTTCATCTTTCGAGGTTAGGGTTTTGGATTTTCTTTATGTTAAAAATTCCTTGGAGCCTCATTCTAACATAATATTCTTACAAATGTGACTATTTTTTTCATCTCTTCTCAGAGATAGGTTTCCACCATTCTAGCAACTTTTTCACTCTGTATTTCTACAATTTTGTACATTTTGCTCATTAATAGAAATTGTGTATTACTGTATATTTGTTCCTCTTGTTATATTTTCTATATATATCTGTTATATTATTGGATCTCTTGCAATATCTCTGTATATTTCTATTTTATATCTCCTCTCTCATTTTGTGACGAAAATAATCTAGATCGGTGGTATTAGAGCAAGTTGTTCTTGATCATTTATCAGTGCATGTCCTTGATGAGGTCCAAGTATAGCAGGTTGGGTCTCTATATTGTATCTGTTGAGGAAAATAACTCTTACACACCTATGAAACCCTCCATGGAAAAATAAAATAAAAATGACGGAGCAAAAGATTATATCAATCTGTTGCTTCAACAAGCTCTCACGCGACAAAGGGACGAAATGATGGAGAGTTTTTCCCACATCCTTCAATATTTGTCGATAGTAGCAGACACTTGTTTATGAATCGACCACTTTGGAAGACACTCTCCTTTCAAGGTACAATTTAATTTTTATATTCCCGTATTTTAAGGTAAGATAGATGAGGATGCCCTAGAAAAATGGTTAAATCTTCTAAAATGTTATTTCTCTATTCACAATTTTTCCAATAGGGAAAATATCACCTTCACACTCCTTAAGGCTCTCCCCCAAGATGGAGGAGCATCGCCAACAAAGCATGAGTGGAAGACAAATCAACGCAATAGAACGCATTTTGAAGAGATAGTTTTGAATTTGAGCATATCACACAAATATTCTGAAAAGACTGTAATTTAAGAAATTCTTAAATGTTTAGAGTTGGACGATCGCATAAAATCATTGGGGAATGCATTTTCTTTTAATGTAGTAGCTTGCAATAAACATTTGATGCATTTTCTCTTATCTGTCTGTCAAAACCATTTATTGTAATAAATCCTTAGTAGTTTGATGCCTTTATTTCGATAGGATAGCACGAAGGTAGCTTGGAGGGAAAGCTCAATGAGCTCATGTTGTATAAATAAATGTGTTGTTTCCTAAATGAGGCTGTTGAAGTTTAGTTGTTGGAATTCTAGTAAGATTATTATTGCTGAAGAGCATTCTATGAACCCATGTATATAATAGTTGAATGAATATAACAGAGGAGTATTGTTCCAAATGTTTGGTGTTGTTGTGTTTATCTGAATGAATGAATGGTATGATTTTCGTTAATTTCAATTCTCTGATATTTCTTATTCTTGTGTTATGAATACTATTACATGGTTGAAAGTGTAAATATGTGAGTATTTAGATAATTTTCAATTGTTTCTCTTCTACGAGTTGGTGCAAAGTGTGCATAGTGTCTGCAAGGTGTGCGTCGACACAGTCTATTTTGACTCAAAAGATCAGAAGAGATAACGTGAAACTTTCATATGCAAGGAGCATATAACTGTCTGCAAGGTGTGCATCGACCGAGTCTGGTTTGACTCAGAAGTTCAGCAGGGATAGATTGAAGGTGTGTGTATGTGGAAACATGCTTAGAGTCATATTGTTCAGAAGGAAAAATTGAACCATATGAGGACTGTTGCAAAGAGTGCACAGTCACCCATTTAAAGTCGAGTTGAAGAAAGTTTGTCCGCAAGGAGTGTGTGATAGAGTATTTTGACTGACAAGATTAGGAGGAACAGCTCAAGTGTATTTTCATAAGGGTGTAAGGGATGGTTTTGTGTTGTGCACCATCTTCCACAAAGAAATTGAGTCATGGAAGAAGACCTATTGCAAGGCGTGTACAGTGTCAATTTCAACTAAGTGTTGAAGAAACATTCTAAAAAGTTAACAGTTTGAAGGACAACAAGCTCAGGAGGGAGAGCGGGCCAGAAGTCTTTAATAGGGAGGATATTGTTGAAGATTCCCCAAATAAAAAAGAAATATCCATTCAAGAGGGAGAGGGATCATTCTAGACCGTCATATCTGGGAGAAATGAACGGAGGATATCCGTATAAGTTTGTTGGCACTTCGTGGCTCGGAGTGTTTCGAAGTGTTGCACGAGAAGGGTCGCCCAAGTCGTGAAGTGAAACATAACCGTTGGCTGTGAGAAGGATACATGGAAACAGATGGAAAAATTCGATAGAGAGATTTTCAAAGTTGTGTGAAGCTAGCACAGTCTTTGCGAAGTCACGAAATCCAAAGTGAAGATGGATCGTCAGATCTAGGAGGACACGCGACAGATATCTGTGTGTTTAGGTGAAACAAATTTTGAGAGAAGTCAACGGTGGAGGTCGGAATACTGCTGAAGCCTGAAGTTATGAAGGGAGTTGGCCCATGGTCACATCCCATGATAATATTAGAGGAGTCTAGCACGAGAGATAGTACTTGCAAATTTGTGTTGCAAATTTGTGGGTAATTTGAAATCACGGGTAGCATTAAAGGGACTTGTGTGATATTTGCTCAGGGTCTATTGAAGGCCTAAAGAGATAATTCAACTCAAGGTGTTTGAATATCCTTGACTGGGAGGTTGCAGAATCCCTAGGAGGGAAGGGGGGCTACATCAAGTGGTATCAGAGCCACAATTTGCTTGCAGACAATAGGCAAAAGAAAAATAAAGTAGCCTGATATCATCAAGTGGTATCAGATACATCAAGTGATAGTTATGTGAAGAAATTTCAGCACAGTGATGCTTAGGAGACGTGCATAGCCACCTGTATCAAATCGAGCTATGGAAAGGGATATGCGATAAATTTGCACAAGGTTGGATGCTATGGAAACAACAAAAAATAGAACACCTATTGTTGGAGATGTCAGTGATGAAAAAAATGAAGAAGTGGAAGTGGGAGAAGTTGTAGTAGAGGATGTTGCAGAAGAACACTTGCTGAAAGCGGTTGTCAAGTTGGGAGCTAGAGAGAAGATAAACATCCCAATGTATGAAGGAAATTTAGATGCAGAGGAATTTTTGGATTGGATAAGGTCAATGGAAAATTAATTTGACTATGAAGATGTCGATGAGGAGAAGAAGGTGAAGCATGTTGTCACTAGATTAAAAGGACATGCAACACTATGGTGGGATGAATTGCAGGCTAACAAAAGATGCAAGGGAAAGCAAAAGATCAAGAATTGGGATAGAATGGTAGCCAAGATAAAGGATAAATTCATACCCAAGGACTATCAGATAAATTTGTTCAGGAAGTTGCAAAACCTAAGATAGAAAGGAATGACTATGAAGGAGTACACAGAGGAGTTTTGCAAACTAAACATCATGGATGGAGAAAGAGAGACATATGATGAAAAGCTTTCCAGGTACACAAATGGCCTGAGATATGAAATTCAAGATGAAATCAGCATGATGAGAGTCAGAATAGTGGATTATGCTTATCATATTGCGCCGAAGGAAGAAGAGAAGTTGGTCAAAACGAAGAGCCATCGAAGGAGAGGAATAAGTCTAAATAGAGGCACAGGAATTGCCCATGATAAGGCACAAAAGACCAAAGTTGAGAATGAAAAACCACATAGTCACTCGGAAAGAGGAGGAAGTTCCTAAGGAAGACCGTATGGTGGTAGAAACTCTTTTCCTCGAGGAAAAGGAAGAGGCATATGAGAAGAAGTGAAGTTTTATGCATGTGGAAAGACATGACACATGTCTTGGGAATGTCCTGAGAGAAATAAATAAGGAGGAGGAGAAGCTCACATTTCCGAAGCACAGAAGAAGAATGTTGAAGAAGAAGGTGCAGAAGATGGAAGATCTCTAATGATGAAGAAGGTTCTCTTGAAGCCAGAGCCAGAGGTTGAAAAACCAGTGCAGACGAATAGTTTGTTCATAACTTCTTGCAAGACTAAATATAGAGTATGCAAGGTGATAATTAACAATTGGAGCACTAATAACTTAGTATCCACAAATATGCTAGAGAAATTGGAGCTAGAGACAACTGCACATCCGACATCGTATAAGGTCTCATGGTTGCAGAAAGGACATCAGGTAACAATAACTAAACAATGTCTAGTTGAATTTAATATAGGAGGATATAGAGATGATATTTTGTGTGATGTGATTCTCATGGATGTATGTCAATGTTTTTTGGGAAGACCATGGAAGTATGAAAAGAATTTCATTCATGATGGGAGAAATAACACTTATACCTTGGAGAAGAATCGTAGGACACGTATGTTTCTTCCAATTGAAGAGAAGAAATTAAAGGAGGAATCCAACACAAGTATACTTCTCATGAGTGGGAAGGCACTCTTGAGTGAAGTCAAGAAGGAACAAGAGATGCAATTTTCTATAGTGAGGAATCCCAGAGTTATCCTTACAAGTACTTCTATGGATTATCTTCCTGAAGAAATCCAAGAGTTGTTAGAGAATTTTGCTGACATAGTAGTGGATGAGTTGCCAAGATCATTACCACCCATCAGGAGTATTAGCCATCACATTGATGTAATACCAAGAGCAATTCCGTCGAACAAAGTAGCGTACATATTGACACCTCAAGAGAATGAGGAGGTAAAGAGACAAGTCTAGGATTTGATGGACAAAGGTTTAGTCATAGAAAGCTTGAGTCCATGTGCAGTACCAACTGTGTTAAGTCTGAAGAAGGATGGAGGATGGAGAATGTGTACAGACTCAAGATCCATAAATAATATCACCATCAAGTACATATTTCCTTTACCAAGGATGGATGACTTAATGGATTGTTTAAGAGGAGCAAATTATTTTTCAAAGATATATTTGAAAAGTGGATATCACCAAATAAGAATGAGAGAAGATGATGAGTGGGAAAATTCCTTCAACACAAACAAAGGTTTGTATGAATGCATTGTTATGCCATTTGGCTTAACAAACAAATCAAGTGCTTTTATGAGGTTGATGAATGAGGTATTGAAAGATTTCATTGGTAAGTTTGTGATTGTATATATGGATGATATACTAGTCTTTAGTAAAACTGAAGGAGAGCATTTGAGACACTTAACATTAGTGATGAGGAGATTGCAGTGAGAGAAGTTGCTGATAAATTTAAAGAAATCCTCTTTTATGAAGACATAACTCGTTTACTTGGGTTTTGTGATCTCTTCGAATGAATTGAAGATGGATCCCAAGAAGGGGAAATCAATTAAAGAATGTCCATCACCAAGGAGAATATTCGAGGTGAGAAGCTTCCATGGATTGGAGAGTTTCTATAGGAAGTTCATTAGAAATTTTAGTGGGATTGGTGCACAAATGATGGATATGGTGAAGAAGAGACATAAATATTTTAAATGGATAGAAGAAGATGAGAAAATCTTCTGGATATTAAAGGAGAAGATAATAGAACAATTGATTCTGGTCTTGCCGGATTTTGGGAAGAGATTTCAAGCAAGATGTGATACGAGTGGAGTTTCAATTGGAGAAGTATTGAGCCAAGATAATAGGCATGTTACATATTTCAGTGAGAATTTGAATGAAACTAAGAGAAAGTAATCCACATATGATAAATAATTTTATGCAATAATTCAAGAGTTGAAGAAATAGAGGCACTACCCGGTTCCAAATGAGTTTGTTTTGTATAGCGATAATCAAACTATACAATTCATAACCAGACATGAGAAGTTGAATAGGAGACATGCTAAGTGGATATAGTTTATGAAAAATTTCACTTTTTTCATAAAACATATTTGTGGTAATGCTAATAAGGTTGTTGATGCATTGAGTAGGAGATGTCTTATTCTGCAGGAATTTGAAGTGAAAACCTTAGGGTTCGAACACCTTAAGGAGATGTATTGTGATGATCCATATTTTAAAGAAGCATATGAAGCATGAGAAAATCATGTGATCAGAGATAGAATCAAATGGATAGAGTATCTGATTCAAGATGGATTGTTGGTTAAAGGTTTCCAGTTGTGCATACCGAAATGATCGATGAGAGAAAATCTGCCGAAAGAAAAGCATAGCGAAGGTCTAGCAGGAAATTTTGGCCATGAAAAAACATTTGCATAGTTGAACAGTTCATACTATTGGCCAGGTATGAGAGCACAGGTCAAGAAATTTGTGAACAGTTGTAATATTTTCTAGTATGCAAAAGGAAAGAGACAAAATAATGGATTGTATCAACCATTTCCTATTCTAGATATGCCTTGGGATGCAATAAGTATGGATTTCGTGTTGGGGTTGCCAAGGACACAAAGAGGAAGTGATTCCATATTTGTGGTAGTTGACAAATTTTCAAATATGGCACACTTTATCCCATGTCATAAGACTAATGATGCAACACACATTGTAAATTTGTTTTTCAAGGAAGTTGTGAGACTTCATGGGTTTCCTAAGAGTATTGTCTTAGACAGAGACACCAAATTTGTTGGTCATTTATAGAGGACATTGTGGAAGAAGCTATGGACAAAACTATCTTTTTTTTCATCATATCATCCTCAAATGGATGGATAGACTGAGGTGGTGAATCAAAGTTTAGGAAATTTGTTGAGGAGTTTGGTCACTGAACATCATAGCCAATAGGATCAAATTTTGTCACAAGCATAGTTTTCATGTAATGACTCACCAAACAAAAGTACCAGAAAGAGACCATTTCAGATAGTATATGGGATGAACCCAAGAGGAGTATCAAAGTTGATAAATCTGGAGGAGAATGAATTCAGAAGCATTGGAGCAGAAGAATTCGTTGTAGAAATGCAGAAGCTTCATAATCAGATCAAAGAGAAGTTGCATAAAAAAAATAGAGAGTACAAACATAGAGTTGATGAACATAGGATAAAACTTCAATTTCTAGCACATCTCAGGAAGGAAAGGTTCCCAAGGGGGACGTATAACAAACTGAAGCTGAAAAAAATAGAATCATGAAGATCCTAAAAAAATTTGATGAAAATGCTTATGAGATAGAGTTTCCATAAGATGTGGGTATATCGACCATAGTCGATCATAGGAGATCAAGTTCTATCACATCTCAGGAAGGAAAGGTTCCCAAGGGGGACGTATAACAAACTGAAGCTGAAAAAAATAGAATCGTGAAGATCCTAAAAAAATTTGATGAAAATGCTTATGAGATAGAGTTGCCATAAGATGTGGGTATATCGACCATATTCAACATTTCATACATGTATCCTTACAGGGAAGATGAAAAAGGATCAGAATATCAGAAAGAGGTCCAATGGGAGAAGCAGATGCCTATAGAAGAAAAGTCGCAGATGGAAAATATCGTAGATCAATGAATTGGTAAGAAGACTAGGAGAAGAACTTATTTCAAGTATCTAGTCAAGTGGAAAGGACACCCAATAGAATATTTCGGTTGGGTAAGTGAATCATATATCTAGAAGCATGGAAATTCAGTGAAAGATCTCATGGACATGAGTCCATGAATTATTGGCCAGAGGATTATGATGCAGGAGCATCGTCGACAAAGCGTTAGTAGAAGATAACTCAGTGCACTAGTGTGCATTTTGATGAGATAATTTTGAATTTGAGGAGGCATATCACACAAATATTCTAAAAAGACTATAATTTAAGAAATTCTTAAATATTTAGAAATGGACGATTGCATAAGATCGTTGGGGAATGTATTTTATTTTAATGTAGTATCTTGTAGTACAGATTTTATGTGTTTTCTCTTATCTATCCGTCAAAAACATTTATTGTAATAAATCCTTAGTAGTTGGATGCCTTTATTTCGATAGGATAACACTAAGGTATCTTGGAGGGAAAGATCAATGAACTCATGATGTATAAATAAATGCGTTGTTGCCCAAATGAGGCCGTTGAAGTTTAGTTGTTGGCATTCTAGTAAGATTATTGTTGTTGAAGAGCATTGTATGAACCCATGTATATAACAGTTGAATGAATATAACAGAGGAGTGTTGTTCCAAATTTTTGGTGTTGTTGTGTCTATCTGAATGAATGAATGTAGGATTTCCGTTAATTTTAATTCTCTTTTATTTCTTGTTCTTGTGTTATGAACACAATTACATGGTTGAATGTGTGATTTTGTGAGGGTTTAGATAAGTTTCAAATTTTTCTCTTCTACGAGTCAGTGGAAAGTGTGCATAATGTCTGCAAGGTGTGCATCAACAGAGTCTATTTCAACTTAAAATCTCAGAAGAGATAACGTGAAACTTCCATATGCAAGGAGCATATAACAATCCGCAAGGTGTGTGACGACCGAGTTTGGTTTGACTCAAAAGTTTAACAAAGATAGCTTGAAGGTGTGTGTAGGTTGAAACGTGGTTAGAGTCATATTGTTCAGAAGGAGCACTAGAACCATATAAGGACTACTACAAAGAGTGCACAGTCACCCATTTAAAGTCGAGTTGAAGGAATTTTTTCTACAAGGAGTGCGTGACAGAGTATTTTGACTCACGAGATTAGGAGGAGTAGCTCAAGTGTATTTTCAGAAGGGTGTAAGGGATGGTTGCGAGGTGTTCACAGTCATCTACAAAGAAATTAAGTCATGTAAGAAGACCTATTGCAGGGTGTGTACAATGTGAATTTCGACTAAGTGTTGAAGAAACATTATGAAAAGTTATCAGTTTGAAGGAAAACAAACTCAGGAGGGAGAGTGGGTGATAATTCTTCAATAGGTAGGATATTGTTGAAGATTAACCAAATCAATGAGAAAGATCCATCCAGGAAGGATTGAGGTCATTCTAGACTGTCAGATCTAGGAGAATTGCATGGAGGATAGTTGTAAAGTCTGTCGACACTTCATGGTTCGAAGTGTTTCATAGTGTTGCAAGAGCAGGGTCGCCGAAGTCGTGAAGTGAACCCTAACCATTGGATGCGAGAAGGATACATGGAAACGGATGGGAGAATTTAGAAGAAAAAGTTTCATAGTTGCGTGAAGCTAGCACAGTCTTCGCGAAGTCACGAAATCCGAAGTGAATTTGGATCATCAGATCTAGGAGGATACACGACAGAGATCTGTGTGATTAGGTGAAACACATTTCGAGAGAAGTCGAGGGTGGAGGTTGAAATACTACTGGATATTGAAGTTGCGAAGGGAGCTGGCCCATGTTCACATCCCATGGTCAAATTAGAGAAGGAGTCTAGCACAAGAGCTAGTACCTGCAAATTTATGTTTCCAGGGGCACCCAAGAGTTGGGTCGTGGGTAATCTGAACTCGCAAGTAGCATTAAAGGGACCTATGTGATATATGTTCAAGGTCTATTGAAGTCTCGAAGAGCTAATTCCGTTGAAGGTGTTTGAATATCCTTTACCAAGAGGTCGTAGAATCCCTAGGAGGGAAGGGGGTTTCATCACCCCATGTCAAACATTGTTGGGAAACTTACTAGGAGAAAATTTCCACAGAGGAGTCTGGAATATATCGGGTCGAGCCCACTTGTGATTTTTTTTTGGATGTGTTCAAGGAACAATATTACCCTTTTTGCAACTATGAATACCTATACATGAGATGGACGATGCTGTGTCAAGAGGGGGGTCAAGCATTGTCATAGTTCACCAATACCTTCCATACCTTGCGCACCAAGTTGGGTTCCAAATACTTCGAGCCACATTTGGTTTTGAAATATCGTGGGGCTCTACACAAATACATCCAAAATGAAATGGATTTTCTTGACATCTCATCACTAGGTTCTTATTATCGCTATGTTGTTAAAATCAAGTATAACTTTAAGCACTAGAACAAGTGGGAATTCAGGTCTGGAAATCATCAACAACCAAAGTATCGTAAAGACGACCATAACAAATAGCCTTAAGAAAATTATTCCAAGCCATAGTAAAATAAGGGTAATGGAAAGACGAAGAAGGACCCTGGAAAATGGTGCGATTTCCACAAACGCTCCTGGAACAAAATCAATGAATGTCATTCAAAATAGTCATTGGTGGCTAAAATCAAAGACATGGAGCTGAACCTAGATTTGAAAGTTGATTCAGAAAATAATGGAAGGAAATAGATTATCAATTCAAATCCCACTTTTACTATCGCGACCACAACAATTCAACCAGAAGAAACAACAGATCCTGAAGAGGGGGAGCACCTCTTCCATTCACAGTTGTGGGTGATGGGGACCCGGTTGCATTTAATTGTTGATAGAATAATCCAAAAGAACCTCATATCAATAGAGGTTGTCAAATAGTTTGGTTTATCGACAACACAACACCCACATCGATACAACATTGGGTGAATTCATCCATACAACATTGGTTGTCAGCCAGCAGTGTCGCCTGTCTTATGGAATTTGACCCTTCAAGGATGAGGTATTGTGTGATGTTTCTCCTCTTGATGTATTTTATTTTCTTTTTCCCCAACCATATATGTGGAAATGTCATTTTGTTTACAAGTCTCAACCTCGTAGTGTCATTGTTACTCCGGGGGTCATATATACAAGATGCCAGAGGTAGTTCTGACTATTGATCCATCAAAATTCTGTTGCAAGGTAATATATCATATTGAAAAATTTAGACTCTTCACAATCTCTTCAAAAGGGTAATAGAAGGCCACTGCAACCACTACAGACTCAACACCTTCCATCCAATAGAAGGAGATTGCAGAAGAGAAAGAAGATATTGTTTCTACACCTACGACGGTGTCTGCATAATGCTCTGTCAAGACGATATACAATAGGTTGGTTGAAAAAATTCAACCTCACCAATGACAGGTTCATGACAGTCTTCCAAAAATCAAGAAACGCAACGTATCCAACAAGGCACACAACTCACCAAGATTCAGATTCAACAAACTCTTTCCCCTCTTCCTCGGGAACTCAACGCAATGGAAACAATTTCTTCCCAAGGGAGGATTGATATAGGTGGATATCGATGGCTTCCCACCTATTCCAACTGGCACAAAATGATCTTCTAACAACTTACCATTTTTAGGAGGTTTTCAATTCCTAAACTTTTGGGGCCATTTTGAGGGCTTAAATGAATTTTTTTGGGGTATCGATCACATCAAAATCAATCTTATGCTTTGATTAAGAACCCAAAATGAATCTCCTCGTCAATACATTTCCAATGAGTTATCGTTCACCCCAAACGAAGATTGTATGCCAAAGTTACATCCCCAGGACGTTGATACACGAAACTACCCAAAACGTGGTCCACAAAATTGTTGGCATTTCATCTTTCGGGTTAGGGTTTTGGATTTTATTTATGTTAAAAAGGCCTTGTAGCCTCATTGTAACATCATATTCTTTCGAATGTGAGTATTCGTCACATATCTTCTCAGAGATAAGATGCCACCATTCTAGCGAGTCTTTCACTCTCTATTTCTACAATTTTGTACATTTCGCTCATTAATATAAATTGTGTTTCACTGTATATTTGTGCATGTTGTTATATTTACAATATATCTTTGTTATATTATTTTATCTCTTGCAATATCTCTGTATATTTCTGTTTTATATCTCCACTCTCATTTTGTGCCGAAAATAATTTGGATTGGTGGTATTAGAACAAGATGCTCTTGATCATTTTTCAGTGGATGTCCCTTATGAAGTTCGTGTATAACAAGTTAGGTCTCGAGCTTGTCTCTCTTAAAGAAAATCACTCTCACAGGACCAAGAATCCATCCATGGTGGAAGAAAAGAAAAAATTTGGAGAAGAAGATTCTATCAATCCATTTCTTGAGCAAGATCTCACACAATAGAGGGATGAAATGATGGAGAATTTTTCCCACATCTTTCAATGCCTGTCGATAGCAGCACGTGCATATTCATCAAGCGACCACTTTGGAAGAACCTCTCCTTTCAAGGTATAGGTTAATTTTTATATTCCCATATTTGAAGGTTAGATAGATGCAGATTCCCTAGAAAAATGGTTAAATCCAATAGAAGGTTATTTATATGTTAACAATTTTTCAGATAGGTAACATATCATATTCGCACTCCTTAAGGATCTCGCCCATGTCAAACATTGGTGGGAAACTTAGTGGGAGTAAATTTCCATAGATGAGCCTGGAATATATGGAGCCGATCCCACTTGGGATTGTATTTTGGATGTGGTCAAGGAACAATATTAGAATACCAGTACATGAGATGGACCGTGCTGCGTAAAGAGAGGGGAAAAGTAGTGTTGGAGTTCACCCCAATACCTTCTATACATTGTGCACCAAATTGGGTATCAAAGAATCTGAGCAACATTTTCTTTTGAAATATCGTGGGTCTCTACATAGATACATCCAAACTGAAATGGATTTTTTGGACATCTCAACATTACGTGTTTCTTATCGATATACTATTAAAATCGAGCAGAAATTTAAGCACTAGAACAAGCGGGAGTTCGGGTTTGCAAATATGAAACAACCAAACTATGGAAAATATGTCCCTAATAACTAGAAGGAACGTATTCATCAAGTGCCCACTTTAGAAGAACCTTTCCTTTCAAGGTACAAGTTAATTTTGATATTCCCACATTTGAAGGTCAGATAGATGTAGATGCCCTAGAAAAATCGTTAAATCTTCTAAAAGGTTATTTCTCTATTCACAATTTTTTTGACATGGAAAAGATGACCTTCACACTCTTTAAGGATATCCCCCATGTCAACAATTGGTGGGAAACTTACCGGGATCAAATTTCCACTGAGGATTCTGGAATATATGGATTCGATCCCACTTGGGATGTTTTTGTGAATGTGGTCAAGGAACAATATTATAAGACCAGTACATGAGATGAACTAGGCTACGTCAAGAGAGGGGCCAAGTAGTGCCAAATTTCACCAATACCTTCCATACCTTGCACACCAATATGGGTATCAAAGACTCCGAGTGAATTTTGGTTCTAAAATACCATGGGCCGCTACACATAAACATCCAAAATGAAATGGATTTTCTATACATCTCATCACTGGGTGTTTCTTATCGATATGTTGTTAAAATCAAGAAGAAATTTAAGGAACAAAACAAAAAGGAGTTTAGTTTGACAAATCCACAACAACAAAAGCATGGTAAAGACGGACCTAACAACCAACCTTCATAAAACTAGTCCAAGAAATAGGAAAATAAGGGTAACAAAAAGACAAAGAAGGACATTGGAAAATGGTTCAATTTCCACAAAATCCCCTGGCACAACACCGATGAATGTTGTTAAAAACAACCATTGGTGACTAAAATCAAATAAAAGGAGCGGAACCCAAATTCGAAATCTAATTCTGAAAATAATGGAAGGATACATATTGTTGACGCAAATCCCATTGCTATTGTTGTGACTGCAACAATTCAACCAAAAAAAACTAGCAGATCCTAAAGAGGGGGAGCGCCTCTTCCATTCACATATGTGGGTGAAGAGGACCTCGTTACATTTCATTGTTGATAGTGGAAGCAAGAAGAACCTCATCTCAGTAGAGGTCATCAAACAGTTGGGGTTGTTGACATCAACACACCTGCAACCATACAATATTGCGTGGATTTTCCAGGGACGAAAATTAAATGAGATGGACTATGAAGACCATTACATGAGATGGACCACGTTGTGTCAAGAGAGGGACCAAGAAATGTCTAAGTTCACCAACACCTTCCATAACTTGCAAACCAAGATGGGTATCAAATATTCCGAGTAACATTTGGTTCTAAAATTCCAACTGGGGCTCTACATAGATACATCTAAACTGAAATGGATTTTTTGGACATCTCATCACTGGGTGTTGCTTATCGATATGTGGTTAAAATTTATCATACATTTAAGCACCATAACAATATGGAGTTCAATTTTTCAAATCCACAACAACCAAAGTATGCTAAATACGACCCTAACAACCAACCTTCATAAAACCAGTCCAAGCCACAGGAAAAGAAGGGTAACATAATGACGAAGAAGGACAATGGAAAATGGTTCAATTTCCACAAAATCCCCTAGAAAAACAGCGTTGAATGTTGTTCAAAAAAATCACCGGTGGCCAAAATCAAAGACAAGGACCTGAACCCATATTCAGAAGTTGATAAAAAAATTAATCGAATGAGATAGATTATCGATGCATATCCCACTGCTACTGTCATGACAACAACAATTCAAACAAAAAAACCAACATATATTGAAGAGGGGGAGCACCTATTCCATTCATATATGTGGGTGAAGGGGAACCCATTGCATTTCATTTTTTATAGCGGAATTCAGAAAAACCTCATCTTAGTAGAGGTCGTCAAACAGTTGGGGTTGTTAACAACACCACACCCACAACCATACAACATCGGGTGGTTTTTCCAGGGAAGAGATCTCTATGTCAACCATCAGTGTCCCGTGTCCTATGGAATCCAACCCTTCAAGGATTAGATATTGTGTAATGTTTCCCCTATTTATGTATGTGATTTTCATTTGGGCCAACCATATATGTGGAAACGTCATGTTTTTTACAAGTCTCAACCTTATATTGTCATTATTACTTTGGGGGGTCATCTCTACAAGATACCAGAGGTAGTTCTGACTACTGTTCCACTAAAATAGTGTCGTGAGGTAATATCTCATACTGCAAAATTCATCCTCTTCACAATCTGTTCAAAAGGTGAATAGAAGGCCACTGCAACCACTATAGCCTCAACACCTTCCATCCAGCAGAAGCAAATTGCAGAAGAGAAAGAAGATATTGTTTCTTCACCTACGATGGTGCCTGCACAATTCCATTTCAATACAAGATACAAGAGGTTGGTTGAACATATTCAACCCTGCCAACAATAGGTTCATGACATCCTTCCACAAACCAGGCAGTGCAACGTTTCCAGCAAGGTAAGCAACTCACCAAGATTCAGATTCAGTAAACGCTTTCACCTCTCCCCGGGGAACTCAACACAATGGAGAAAAATGATTCCTAAGGAGGGAGGATTTATATAGGTGTATATTGGTGGCCTCCCACCTATTCCAATTGGCACAAAGGGATCTTCTTGAAACTTACTATGTTTAGCAGGTTTTCGGTTCCTAAACTTTTGTGGCCATTTTAAGGGCTTAAATGCAGTTTTTTCAGGATAAATAACATACATTATAGACAAAGTCTCTAATTCATCCCCAAAAATGAATCTCCTCATTGATACCTTTCCAATGAGCTATCATGATCCCCAAACGGAGATCATATGCCAAAGTTATGCTCCCGAAAAGTTGATACACCAAACTACCCAAAACGGGGTCCACAAAACTGTTGTCTTTTCATCTTCTAGTTTTAGGGGTTTGAATTTTATTTATGTTAAAAAGGCCTTGGGGCCTCATTGTAACACCATCTTATTTCCAATGTGAGTAGTCATCACATCTCTCCTCAGAGATACGCTTCCACCATTCTAGCGAGTCTTTCGCTCTGTATTTCTACAGTTTTGTACATTTCTCTCATTAATAGAAATTGCATATTAATGTATATTTGTGACTCTTTTTATATTTATGATATATATGTGTTATATTATTGGCTATCTTCGAATATCTCTTTATATTTTTTTGTTATATATCCACTCTCATTTCATGCTGAAAATAATCTCGATTAGTGGTATCAAAGCAAGCTTCTCTTGATCATTTTTCAATGCATGTCCCCGACGATGTTTGAGTATAGAAATTTGGGTCTCGAGGTTGTATCTCTTGAGGAAAATATATCTTGCATGCCCAAGAAACCCTAAATGGTAGAAGAAAATAAAAACCACAGAACAAAATATTCTATCATTCTATTTCTTGAGAAAGATTTCATGTGACAAAGGGACGAAATGATGGATAATGTTTCCCACATCCTTCAATGCCTGTCGATAGAAACAAGCACATATTCATCAAGCAACCACTTTTGAAGCACCTCTCCTTTCAAAGTACATGATAATTTTTATATTCTCGTATTTGAAGGTCAGGTAGATGCAGATGCCCTAGAAAAATGGTTAAATATACTAGAAGGTTATTTCTTTGTTCACAATTTTTCCGACAAGGAAAAGATCACCTTTACACTCCTTAAGGCTCTCCCCCATGTCAAACGTTGGTGGGTGGGAAACTTACTAGGATAAAATTTCCACAGAAGAGTCTGGAATATATGGGCCCAAGCCCACTTGGGATTTTTTTGTGTATGCAGTTAAGGAACAATATTAGAATACCAATACATGAGATGGACCATGCTGTGTCAAGAGAGGGGCCAAGAAGTGATAAATTTCACCAATAAATTCCATACCTTGTGCACCAAGATGGGTATCAAATACTTTGAGTGACATTTGGTTCTTAAATATGGTGGGGCTTTGCACAAATACATCCGAACTGAAATTTATTTTCTAGACATATCATCACTATGTGTTTCTTATTGATATGTTATTAAAATCAAGTAGAAATTTGAGTCCCAGAACAAGAGGGATTTCGGGTCTACAAATATGAAACAACCAAAGTATGGTAAAGAAAAATCTAACAACCAACCTTCAGAAAACTAGTCAAAGCCACATGAGAATAAGGGTGATGAAAAGACAAAGAAGGGCACTGAAAAATGGTGTGATTTACACAAAATCCCATGGCACAACACCGATGAGTGTCATTCAAAATAGTCATTGGTGGCTGAAATCAAAGACAAGGAGACAAAACCATATTCAGAATTTGATTCATAAAATAATGGAAGAGGACATATTATCGACGCAGATCCCACTGCTACTATCGTGACCTCAACAATTCAACCAGAAGAACCATCAAATCCTGAAGAGGGGGAGTCCATATTCCATTCACAGTTGTGGGTGAAGGGGGTCTCATTGCATTTCATTGCTCATAGCCGAAGCTAGAATAACCCCATATCAACAAAGTTCTGTTGATTATTTGGGTTGGTTTTCATTGATGTCAACCATTGAATAAAGTTCTGTAACAAATTTTGTTAGCAAAAAGGTTTGGGTAATGGACCCAATATTTTTTTTATGTATAATGGTATGAGTTTTAATATATTTGAAGCTAATACTATTCTATATGGATAGTACATGTCATGCCATTTTCGGTGGTATGTGGAATGTCACATAACTCCTCACGATTAGAGAGTTATGGCCACGTGAAGTTAGATAACCCTCATGAGTAATCTAGAAGCCCCAAAAGGTCAAAGTAGTCAAAGTGGTTGGAAAGAATAAATTATTTAAATAATAAAGTGAAGTGATGAGTGTACTATAAATCAAAGTGGATACAAAATCAATTATTTAAATAATAAAGTTAATGGAGAAATTACTAAGTGGAGAAGTGGTTAGAAGTGGGTTAGCCCTAAAATAAGGAAAGTGGTTTAAGATGGTTAGAAGGTAACCTGTTGAGGAAGCTACATAAAAGTATAAATAAGAGGCAAGTATCTCTCATTTAATTACACTTGAGAATATTGAATATCTACAAGTGAGTGAGGTAACCAAAGGATATCTAAGGATAATTTCAGAGGGAAGGTGAAGTAAACAAGGTCGAAATTCAAGGGAGGATAAAGTCTTTGATGATGCTTTCTAAGGTATGTTATTTATAGGTTATCTCACCATTTTTGAAAAAACATTTTTTTAGAATGATTCAAACAATGAAATATGGAACCCGTTGAGAAAACAGATGCAAGTAATTGTGATAAAAATTCCATCTTGTTAGTCGTTTTTTTTTTGGGAGTTACACTCTGTGGAAAATAGGGTTTGTGGCTAGTCCCGAAACTAGTCTAAAACAGGTGTTTCAAGTAACAATGTCATAACTTATTCATAAAAAATATAAATTAAGTAAGAGAAAATTCATTGGTTAGAGTACATTTTGTAGTATGGTTTGTACCATTTTCATATCTATAAAACAAATATTTCGTGCGGGGCATTCTCAACAAGTTGAATCTCTAGAATAAGCCATAATTTAGCAAGGTATGCCATTTTTTCTATAACTCATTTTCTGGGAGGTTCCAAGAAGTGAAACCTGGAGAATTTGTAGACAAGACATTGAAGAACATTGTGTACTATTTTTAGACCTTTATTCATTACAGGTACATAGTTATTATTATTGCAAGTTAGGGTTGTTGACTAATCCAAAACTAGTCATGTGAGACTAAAGTAAAATTTGATGAAAATGATAGTCTCTTGTTAAGGAAGGTTTGTAGGTATGTGATCATATACACCAGCTATGTTACATAGTTTCAAATCATATCTGGATGATGAAAGTGATGGGGGATTTTTGTTGAGGTTGAGGTACAGGTTGATGCATGGTTTATGCATGGTTCAAGTTATTGGTATAGCCACCTTTCGGTTGTAGCCAGAGAACATAGGGGGTTGTAGCCTCCTTTTGGTTATAGCCAGAGAATTTGGGAGTTGGAGATTTCCTGAGGTTGTATCCTGAGAAACTAGGGGGTTGGAGCCTCCTTCCATTTGCAGTTGGAAAACAAAGGAAGTTGGTGCTTCCAATGAATGTAATTCTTAAAGACATATAAGAAAAATCATTATGTTGTTTTCTCCCACTTTGGGTTTCTATGTACAAACACTGGTGTACTGTGTATGTGTATGATTTATCATTTGTTCATTATTTATTTACTCTGCAACTATTGGATAATAATGCTACATTGATATAATACTTGCATTCTATGGTTAAAAAGGTTTATATTTCTCTATTGTTGATTCACCCCCCCTCTCAGTAATCCAACAAGGTTTTCAAATAGTTGGGGTTGTCGACAACAACACAAATGCACCCATAAAACATCGGGTGGCTTCAAGAGGGACGAGATCTTTGTTTTAGCCAGTAGTGTTGCTTGTCCTATGGAATCCATCCCTTCAAGGATGAGGTATTGCGTGATGTTCCCCTATTGATGTTTGTAATGTTATTTTGGGAGAAGCATATAAATGGAAATGTCATGTTGTTTACGAGTCTTGAACCTATAGTGTCATTGTTACTCTGGGGTTCATATCTACAAGATACCAAAGGTAGTTCTGACTACTTTTCCAAAAAAACAGTGCTACAAGGTAATCTCTCATACTGCAAAATTCATCCTCTTCACAATATGTTCAAAAGGTGAACATAAGGCCACTTCAGCCACTCCATCCTCAACACCTTCCATCTAGCAGAAGTAGATTGAAGAAGAGAAATAATATATTGTTTCTTCACCTACAACGATGCCTGCACAATGACCTGTCAAGCCAAGATATAATAGGTTGGTTGAAAATATTCAACCCTTCGAGCAATAGGTTCATGACATCCTTCCACAAACCAAGTAACGCAACGTCTCCAGCAAGGAAAGCAACTCACCAAGATTCAAATTCAACAAACAGTTTCCCCTCTCCCTCGAGAACTCAATGAAATGGAGAGCATTACTTCCTAAGGATGGAGGATTGATCCAAGTGGATATTGGTTGCCTCCCACCTATTTCAACTATCATAAAATAACCTTTTGGAAACTTACTATTTTTAGTAGGTTTTTGATTCATAAACTTTCGGGCACATTTTGAGGGCCTAAATGACATTTTTTCATGATATATCATGTCAATCATAACCAAAATATCTGTTTGAGCCCCCCAAATGAATCTCCTCTTCAATACCTTTCCAACAAGCTATCATGTGCCCCAAACGGAGATCATATGACAAAGTTAAACCCCCGGGAAGTTGATACACCAAACTACCCAAAACGAGGTCCACAAAATTGTTGGTTTTTCATCTTCTGGGGTTTGGGTTTTGGATTTTATTTATGTTAAAAAGGCAATGAATCCTCATTGTAACATCATATTATTGTGAATGTGAGTAGCCATCAAATCTCTTCTTAGAGATAAGCTACCACCATTCTAGCAAGTCTTTCACTCTGTGATTCTATAGTTTTGTACATTTCACTCATTAATAGAAATTGTGTATTACTATATATCTTTTCCTCTTGTTATATTATTGGATATTTTTCAATATCTCTTTATACTTCTTTGTTATATCTCTACTCTCATTTCATGCCGAAAATAATCCAGATTAGTGGTATCAGAGAAGGATGCTCTTGATCATTTTTCAGTGCATGTCCCCAACGAGGTATGAGTATAGATATTTGGGTCTTGATCTTGTCTCCCTTGAGGAAAATCTATCTCACATGTCTAAGAAACCCTCCATGGATGAAGAAATTAAAAATGAAGGAGTAAAATATTATATCAATCTGTTGCTTGAGCAATCTCTCACGCAACAAAGGGATGAAATAATGGATAATTTTTCCCACATCCTTCAACTCATGTTGATAGTAGCAGTCATGTTTTCACCAAGAAACCACTTTGGAACCACCTCTCCTTTAAAGTTATAGGTTAATTTTGATATTCTTGTATTTGAAGGTCAAATATGTTCAGATGCCCTAGAAAAATGGTTATGCCACATAGGAGTCTAGAATATATGGGGTTGATTCCACTTGAGATTTTTTTATGGATGCGATGAAGGAACAATATTAGAAGACCAATACATGATATGGACCCCACGTTGCGTCAAGAGAGGGGCCAAGTAATGACATATTTCACCAATACCTTCCATACTTTACGCATCAATATGGGTATCAAAGACTTCGAGTGACAATTGGTTCTGAAATACCGTGGGGATCTACATAGATACATCCAAACTAAAATTCATTTTTTGTACATCTCATCACTGGGTGTTTCTTATCGATATTATGTTAAAATTGAGCATAAATTTAAGCACCAGAACAAGTGGGAGTTTGGGTCTACAAATCCGCAAGAACAAAAGTATTTTAAAGACGACCCTAACAACTAGCCTTCAGAAAACTAGTCCAAGCCATAGGAAAGGAAGGGTAACAGAAAGATGAATAAGGACACTGTAAAATGGTGTGATTTCCATAAACCCCCTGGAACAAAACCAATTTGGAAGCACCTCTCCTTTCAAGCTACACGTTAATTTTGATATTCTCGTATTTGAAGGTCAGATAGATGCAAAGGCCCTAGAAGAATTGTTAAATATGATAGAATGTTATTTCTTTGTTCATAATTTTTCCTATAGATAAAAGATCACCTTCACACTAATTAAGGATCTCTCCCATGTCAAACTTTGGTGGGAAAATTACTGGGAGAAAATTTCGATAGAGGAGTATGGAATATATGGGGTTGAGCTCGCTTGGGATTTGTTTGTGGATGCGTTCAAGGAAAAATATTAGAAGACCAGTACATGACATGGACCACGTTGCATCAAGAGAGGGGTTAAGTAAGGACGGATTTCACCAATACCTTCCATAGCTTGTGCACCAAGTTGGGTATGAAATACTACGAGAAAATTTTTGTTCTGAAATACCGTGGGGTTATACACAGATACATCCAAACGGAAATGGATTTTCTGGACATCTTATCACTAGGTTTTGCTTATCGATATGTTGTTACAATTGACCAGAAATTTAAGCACCGGAACAAGCGGGAGTTCGGATCTGCAAATTCGCAACAACAAAAGTATGGTAAAGATGACCCTAACAACCAACCTTCACAAAACCAGTCTAGGCCATAGCAAAGGAAGGGTAACATAAAGATGAAGAAGGACATTGGAAAATGGTGTGATTTCCACAAAATCCCCTGGAACAACACCACTTTGGAAGCACCTCTCCTTTCAAGGTACAGGTTAATTTTGATATTCCCATATTTCAAGATCAGATATATGTAGATTCCCTATAAAAATGGTTAAATATTCTAGAAGGTTATTTCTCTGTTCACAATTTTTCCAAAAGGGAAAAGATGACCCTCACACTCCTTAAGGATCTCCCACATGTAAAAAATTGGTGGGAAACTTATTGGGAGAAAAGTTCCACATAGGATTCTGGAATATATGGGTCTGAGGATACTTGGGATTTTTCTATGGATGAGGTCAAGGAACAATATTAACCTATTGGAAACTATGAATATCAGTACATGGGATGGACCACTTTGCATCAAGAGAGGGTCCAAGTAGTGTCAGAGTTCACCAATACCTTCCATACCTTGTGTACCAAGCTGGGTATCAAAGAATCCAAGAGACATTTGCTTTTGAAATACCATGGGGATCTACACAAATACATCCAAACTAAAATGTATTTTCTAGACATCTTATCACTAGGTGCTTCTTATCTATATGTTCTTAAAATCGAGAATAAATTTAAGCACCAGAACAAGCAGGAGTTTGGGTCTGCAAATCCGCAACAACCAAAGTATGGTAAAGACGATTCTAACAACCAGCCTTTAGAGAACCAGTCCAAGCCATAGGAAAATAAGGGTAACGAAAATACGAAGAACGTCACTAGAAAATGGTGCGATTTCCATAACATCCCTTGGCACAACACTGATGAATGTCATTCAAAATAGTCATTGGTGGATGAAATCAAAGACAAGGAGATGAAACCATATTTGGAAGTTGATTAAAAAAATAATGAAAGGAGACATATTATCGACACAAATCCCACTGCCATTGTCGCAACCACAACAATTCAACCAAAAGAACCAATAGATCCTAAAGAGGGGGAACACCTCTTCCATTCACATATGTGGGTGAAAGGGACCCTGTTTCATTTTATTTTTGATAGTGGAAGCCATAAGAACCTCATATGAATAGAGGTTGTCAAATAGTTGGGGTTTTTGAGAACAACACACCTGCAACCATACATAATCGGGTGGCTCCACTAGGGATGAGATCTCCATGTCAGTGAAAAGTGTCATCTATCCTATGGCATCCCTCTCTTCAAGGATGAGGTATTATGTGATGTTTCCCCTATTGATTTATGTGATGTTCTTTTGGGCCAACCATATATGTGGAAATGTCATGATGTTTACTAGTATCGACCCTATAGTGTCATTGTTACTATGTGGGGTCATATCTATAGGATACCAAGCCTAGTTATGACTATTATGTCAACAAAATAGTACCACAAGGAAATCACTCATACTGCAAAATTCAGACTCCTAACAATCTTTTCAAAAGGTGAACAAAAGGCCACTACAACCACTGTAGTCTCAACACCTTCCATCCAGTAGAAGAAGATTGCAAAAGAGAAATATGAGATTGTTTCTTCACCTATGATGGTGCCTACACAATTCCATGTCAAGCCAAGATACAATAGGTTGGTTGAATAGTTTCAACCCCACCAACAACAGGTTCGTGAAATCCTTCCACAAACCAAGCAACACAACGTCTCCAAGAAGGAAAGCAACTCACCAAGATTCAGATTCAGTAAACACTTTCCCCTCTCCCTCGATAAATTCATGCAATGGAGACCATTTATTTCTAATGAGGGAGGATTGATCTAGGTGGATATCGGTGGCCATCCACCTATTCCAATTGGCACAAAAAGTCTTCTAGAAACTTACTATTTTTAGTAGGTTTTCGGTTCCTAAACTTTCGGGGCCATTTTGAGGGTCTAAATGAAGTATTTTCAGGATCGAGCATGTCAATGATACCAAAAGGATTTTATTAAGCCCCAAAAATTGATCTCCTTGTCTATACCTTTCCAATGAGATATCATGCGCCCCAAACGAAGATCGTATGCCAAAGTTACACCCCCGCAAGTTGATACACCAAACTACCCAAAACAACGTCCACAAAACTATTTCCTTTTCGTCTTTCAGGGTTAGGGTTTTCGATTTTATTTATGTTAAAAATTCCTTGGAGCTTCATTGTAACAACATATTCTTGTGAATGTGAATATCCCTCACATATATTCTCATAGATAAGATGCCACCATTATAGCGAGTCTTTCACTTTGTATTTCTATAGTTTTGTACATTTCACTCATTAATAGAAATTGTGCATTACTGTATATATGTGCCTCTTTTTATATTTACGATATATATTTCTTATATTATTGGATCTCTTGCAATATCTCTGTATATTTCTGTGTTATATATCCACTCTCATTTCATGCCGAAAATAATCCAGATCATTTGCTAGTCCCAATAGAAGAGGTATGCGAACAATTTGTTGATGTCTCGGAAATACGTTCTTCTTTATTTAACGAATCCATCACTTCTGACTAAGAACATATAATGAAACAAATTCTTATCCTCCCAATGAAATTCTTATAACTTGCAGAATGATCTTTTCCTTGTAAAATCCACCCCC
>JZKD02S1674133.1:2131420-2145107 GCA_000966675.3 Picea glauca | reverse complement strand
AAATTTCTCCCACCAAATTTTCTCTAAAATTTCCCCCCAAAATCTCCCCCCCAAAATATTCCCTCCAAAATTTCCCCCCAAATTTTCTCTTTATTATTTTCCCTTAAAAACTAAAAAGATTTTTTTTTTATTTCGTTATTTACTTGTTAATTACAATATTTCTCATGTTTGTTTATTTATCCCACATTCATTAAACATAGCGATGATCCATACAATTTTAGGTATATATGTAGACAATCTTCTTCATTTTTATTTATCCCACATTCGTTATACTAGTAGTAATTTATATCATCTGTGTTATAGATACACAAACCCTAATCGTTTTAGATGTTTTCTAATTTTTTCTAAAAAAATCACAACCTTTTTAAAAAATTGAGACTTTTTTCAAAGAAATTTTAACAAAATCATTAAGATTTTCTAAAAAAAGAAGAAAAAAATAGAAAAATTTAGGTATAGTTTTGTAAAAAGAACTAGTTTTTTATTCCTTTTTACTTAATTTTTTTTAGTTTTGGCCCATGGTGGTTACTGGGTAATTCTCGAGGCTTGGTCGTGGGGGATGGGGCGATGTCAAGAATTTCCCAAGCCCCCTCATAGTGAAGGCACAGTCCCGTGGGGACATTCCTTGGTCGGCATCACCCTAGCCTGAATAACCCCGTGGTCAAGCCATGGGCACATCCACGACTTGGCCACAGTGCTGGCCTTCCACGACCAAGTCATGGTCCTCGGTGGTCAGGCTGGGGTGATTTTGGGCATCACCGCAACCTCTTCGTGGCCAAGGCACGGTCCCATGGGTCCATGCCTTGGCCGCAAAGGGGATGGGGCGATGCCCGACATCTCCCCAGCCACCATGGCCAAGTTATGGTACTTGGTCGTGGGGGTTGGGGAAATTTTTGGCATTTCCTTATCTCTTGGATGGCAAGGCTTGGTATTGGCATGAACTTAATAATTCCATGGGTCAAAATTTTTAATTTGTTTTTAAATTAGTTCTTATATTCCATGTTTTTTTTAAGTTTATTATAATGTAAAGGCATGATTTTTTTTTTATCTTATAGGAAAAATGGTAGGAAAAAGATTATCTATGAATATATATGGATCAGGACTTGCAATAATGGCATCCAAAATTGCTACTAGAACCTCCATGAATGCAAGGAAACAAATGGATATCATAACACTTGAGTTGTCAAGGGAAAAGAAGAATGTTAGACAGTGGAAATTTGTGTAAGGTAAAAACAAACTGGAATATTCTTGGTTTGTTAAACACAGGCAATGAAACAATGGATATTATATATATTTTTATTGTGCCAAACTAGAACATGTGCAAGGAAATTATCAAGAACTTGGCTTGTTACGAGATATATGTTTGGTGCCAACCACATATATTGTTTATGCACTCATCAAACAAGGAAGAACTTATATCAATATTAGATATTGTTTAAAATTGAGCAATTATAACAAGAATGAATGTTTTTTCAGAATTATGTGTATCCAACGTTGATAACATTGAGAAAGGAAATGTAAGTTTTTTATTTTTATTTTTGTGACGTTTGTTATTTTTAGTATCACGGTAATATTTTAATTTTATTTAACATGAAGATGTTATATTTTATTTTTACAGGATTTTATTGAACGACTTTCACATATGTTAGTGGGGATTCACTCTACAGAGACTAATATCATGGATGTCATCAACTCTTTTCATATTTAAAATACACAAGAAGGAAAAAAAAGAAACAAAAAGTAACAGAGGTTGAAGTTGCAAGAGTAGTCAAAGAAGAACATGAAAGAAGAAAGAAAATTTCTCATTTTAGAAATCCTAAAAGGGTTACATTTGAAAATGAGGGAACTCCAAATGAATATTTTGTTGAGATTAGTCCCAATGATGTTATCGCTCCTTCTCTAAAAAAGAATAAATAAGATAAACACAAAAGAGAAATGGGCTATGATGAGTCCATTCCTATTGACTATGAATAAATCGTTGATTTAGATGAAACTCATTTAAATAAGAAGAGGAAGAAATAAAATGTTGTTGATGATGTTAAAGAATCCATCATTATCTCAAAGTATAATAGTGAAAGTCCTAAAGGTAGCAGAGAAATAATAACACTAGGTGTTGATCTAGAGAATGGTATTATAAAAACAATACAAAATTCCACTCAAAATAGATTGAGGATGACGAACTTAGTTAATGATGGCCACACATTTTAGTTGAATGTGAAACAATTTTATAAACCCACAGAAGGGCAAGAAAAATATCATATTAGAAAACTGCATCACTTTCATATTCACAATTTGAAAGCATTGATTAGGTACAATCCATATGCACATGTGGTTGACTACCTAGTTCTTGTTGACCCAATGAAAGTTCTACGAGGGAAGAATTTGATAGATCAAAATGTTTTGACTGAAAATATTATGCGATTGGAGTAACTAATTATGCAGAGGCTATAAGAGAATTGATGCAATAATATCCTAATAATCCTCTTTTTGAGATAGTCAAATGGATAATTTATGTCAACTTAACAGATTCAGAAGCAAAGTTATTGGCATGGGATCATAACACATACAAGTACATAATGTCCATGAATTTCATTCAAAGGGTGATATTTATCCATAATGATTTTTCTGAAATATGTCATGGGGAGAGATCAAATGTTGATTCCAAGTTTCATAAGCAATGTTTTATGGAAATAGGATTCCCACTCGGTGATGAAAATACAAAAGAAAAAAATCGCAAAGGAAGTGATGTATTTAGAGCCATGGATAGTTATTTTCAATTGGTATTTACAAGTGGATAGGTATGGGATTCGATAGATGAGATCTTCACCCTATGGGAAAATATTAGTATAAAAAATGAGAGACTTAAGATGGCTAAACCATTGATATGTGGCACAAGTAAGACATGTCCTGAAATAAAAAAAAAACTTTTAGATGATATGACTATAAAACCTTGGAGAACAATACAAGGAGTGAGGGATGAGAAACTTATCATAACTTTATTATCATGTGTAAGGTTGGGATAATTGTCAATGGAAGAAATGTGATGAATTTAAAAAGTAGTTTGTTGAGTTATTTTTATTTATGTTAGTACAAGAAAATTAATTTTTTCATTTTAACATATCAATGTTCTAAGTATTTTATTATACATATCATTATAACATTATTTTTTTATTATTTAATCACAAGGTGTATATTATAATACAAGAGGAAATGGTCAAGATGTTGATGAAGAAAGTTGGGATGATATTAAAATCCACTATCCAGATTCAAGCTCTACAACAATATTGAAACAATTTTTTGTTATATTCAAAAAGGTATGTTGATTTATTACATTCATATTATTCATTTGTAAGTTAATTTATTTCTATTTTAATAGTTATAGATATATAACTATATGTTTGTTTTTTCATTAAAGATTCCAAAGAAGAATACAGATGGAATACTTGAAACTTTCAAAAAATTTATTCAAAAATCCAAGTTTGAAAGAGAAATAAGGAGACGTGTTCAAACTGTTCAACTTGATGACACCCTTGATCACTACATTTGGAATGGGCTCGACACTATTCAATATAATGTGATATTAGGTGATTGTGAACAAATTGGAAATATTGTTCTTAAAAATGAATACTCCCTAGTTATTGCAGATATCCCTCATGGTTATAATATCCAAAACATTGGATACAATTCTGAGTCTTATACTTACCAAGATTTCAATAAAGTGGTTATGGGATTTACGAAATTCACATCACCATTTTGGAGATTTATGGTATTTCATTCAGATACACAACAAGGATTAGTACAATCAAGCTTCAAGGGGAAATAAAAGTCAATGATGCAATTTATTTTGTAAGATATTGAAAGTGTATGTTTAGAAATTAAGATTAGAATTTTTTTTTATTAATTCACAAGTTAATTGAATTCGCAATTATTTATGTTACAGGCACAAGCCTAATATTCAGATCTCCAATATAGAATCATTTAAACATGATTTTGAGAGTATACATCTTGCAACCTGGACAAAACATGATTCTTATAATTCTATTCTTATTGATGCAAAGGTTGGAGAGACTCCTAGTAGTGTATTGGTATACAATGTTGTGGTTAGAAAGCTAACATATGAGGAAAACAATTTGAAAGGAGAGATGGTTAACACTTATCAAAAACCACAAGAATTAATTAATTATCTTATAGATACATTTTCAAATGAAGGATATTGGGTTTTGTATTTGTTCTCGAGTTCAGGTAAGAATTATGATCTAATATTTATGAAATCATACTTCAATCTTATAATATTTAAAAAAAAAAAAATCTACATTATTTAAATTCATTATTTATTTTGTATTTCTTTATTAGGTACAACATTAGCGTGTTTCTTACAGAAAGGAAGGAATTGCATAGCCATTGGAAGTGACCCAATGCAGTGCAATTTTATTCAACAAAGAATTAATGTCATTCCATCTCTTCTAGATGAAATGCAAGAATTTGGCTTGATGAAAGGATATTTTAGTGAATTAAAGGTGGCAAAAAAGTCAAAGTAACCTCAAGTACCATTAGGAGGAGTGATTGGAAAGGGTCACTTTGGATAACTTGCAGATATAAAAGAGCCAATGGAAGAACAAAATGACACAATGGAAGCACAAAATGATGTCGAAGAAGATGATAATGTGTCTGTTGAAAATGATGAATTTGGGAGATATGATATTCTTGATTAGTTTTAAGATACCGTTGAAGACGATGCTCAATTTTGCAATTTTTTGATGAGCTATAACTATAATGTTTTGACTTTCATATTTGAAAATAAGAATGAAAATGAATCTATTGTTGTTTTGTGATGAACGTTTTTATTTTTTTCCTTTTCATTTATTTGTATGTGAATCACTATACATTGAAAAAATTAATAAATGTTGTCATTTTTTTACTTCAAATGTATACAAATATAAAAGAAAAAGATATTTTTTTTTATACAATTTTGACTTTTTTTGTTCAATTATGTCCATAAAAATGTTTTATTTGACATGCTATTTTAAAGGAATAGTGACGCAACCCGCACTCCTCAAAGCGCGTCCGCTTCTACAGGATCTTCTTTCTCTCCGGCCCAAAGAACTCGAATGTTCTTCTAATTCCCTATCGGGAATTCTTCACCCACAACGACTCTTCAATGATCTCCCTTAACGGTCGAGAAATCGGAATTCGCGATTTCGTGAATTCTATGTTCACGTACCTTATGCCTTACGATTCCCCGAAACCCGATGTGGGTCAATCGTTGACTTTCTCCCATCTGCTATCGGAATTCACCCTATAGGGAAATCGCTTCTCGCGATGTCAACAATTTGAAATTCCAACCTCTGAACCCTGAAGTGTCGATTCTCCGATACACGCGTGGATTTGACCTTCCACCTTCTATCCTTCTATCGGGATTTCGGAACTCGCGGAATCACAATTCCTGATGTCGATGGACTTGGGACTTTCCCTTCCCCGATCTCCGATACGGTGCCACCTGTATTCCACTGGCTCCCGTGGTCCCACTCTACCACGTCACCGTCGGGATATCGCGGATCGCGAATCCAACAGGCAAGTGTTCTCTGTCATCGAAGACCCCAATTCCCCAAAACCTGACTCCTCGGGATCTCTTGACACGCATCCCACATGATCAATGGTTCTGACCCTATCAGGATATCGCAGATCGCAGGATCGCAACTTTCGTTACAACCACTTGGTGCTTCAACTCGTGATATGCCGATATGAGATGTCACGTGTAGATCCGATGGTCCCTCCTGTCTCGAATCAATGCCCCTACTTTATCCTGAGCTTCAACCTCCTCAAGCTTGCGTTGATAACCTCTTCGGACCTCCGTAGGATCCAACGGCCCACGAAATTTCGCAAAATCTCCCCAAGGATTTCGTCCACTCGTTCTTCCCTTTAGGGGATCCACGAAATCAACGAAGGGTCTCCCTGTTGAGGCTGGTTCGCCTGCTCACTAATCCTGCGATGCTTCTTCTTAGCCTCCTTGCATGACTTAGTTCCGTTGTTTTTGTCAACACCCTTAAAGGCCTATCCCTACTGAGCTTTTCTTCGACTTTAAGTCCTCGCAAGAAACTCCCTTACTCGCACTCCTTACGGAAAACCTTCAACCACCTTGAAGTGTTGAAGTTGTTTGACCCTGCACACTCCTGCAGCAACAGTCTTCAATACCCTTGCTCAGAATCACAACTCAGAGGCTTAACTTAGCCTGTGCACTCCTTGCATGGCTCCTATGACCCACTTTCACCCTGGGCAAATGAGAACGAAATTTAAACTATTTGAGCCTTCTGTCAACGCACTCCTTGCAAATAAATTCGACTGCACTCCTTGTAGGAATCCTCACTCAAACAGAGAAACAATTGAAACTCATTCTCACTTCTTCTTAGACTTCAATTCAACCATGAAATCACATACATAGCATATAAAAGCAAGTGTATAACAGAAAACAAACATTCATGAGCATAATATCATAAATACACAGAGAATAACACAAACCATGGATTTGAATCAGAACTCTTTTTATTAATTCAAATGCCTGTACATGGGTGTTCTTCATACACTTCTCTGCTTTCTCTTGCTCTCTCTAAATGTTGTAGCTAATAATACAATGTACAAAGGAGGGTGTCTATATCCCGTTTCCCTCTCGAGCTCTAAAGCTATCAAATCTAAATTAAATTCCTATCTAGCTTTCCATTAAATCTATTAAATGCCTCATCTACCTAAGGACGAGAGCTATCCGCTCAAGGTCCATTTACAATATACAAGTGCACTTTCATAAATGTCTTCATTAAAGACTTGCGCAATAATTCTCAAAGTGAAATTCAAAAAGGAATTTTGCTGGCTGGTCCAGCTGTCCTCTGCTTTCGCGCTGGCTTGCTTGATGTGGGCGATGCTCCTACATCATACTCCGTCGCTTGATGTGGGCGATGCTCCTACATCATACTCCGTTGCTTGATGTGGGCGATGCTCCTACATCATACTCCTGTCCATGAGCTCCTGCATGGTCTATCCATGCTTCTGTATGACTGCTTCAGTCTCCCAGCTGGCATCTTCTACTGGGTTATTTTTCCATTTGACCAGATACTCGAAGTATTCTTTTCTTCTGGTCTTCTTACCCCCTCGCTTGTCCAGTATGCATTCCATCTGCGGCTTCTCTGCTACTGGTAATTGTTTCATCCACTGGACCACTGGTTCCTCAGTTCCATTCTCTGCTTCTCCAGCCCTGTATGGATATAAGTCTACGATATTGAATATTGGAGATATTCCGATGCCATCCGACAACTCAATCTCATAAGCATTTTCCTCGAATTTCTTCAGGACTCTGCATGGCCCAATTTTCTTCATTTTGAGTTTATTGTATGTTCCCCTTGGGAACCTTTCCTTCCTCATATGTTCCAGAATCAAATCGCCAACCTCAAATTGAAGTTGTCTCCGATGTTGATCCGCTTTGCGCTTGTACTCCTGGTTCGATTATGTCAGTCGCTGTTTCACCCTACTTTGAAGTTCCCTCATCGCCTCAGTGAATTCTTCTGCACTAGCATTGCTAGTCGCAGTCTGTTCTGAATATTGCAATTCAGAAAACCCTCTCGGTTGCATTCCATATACAACCTGAAATGGACTTCTACCTGTACTCTGATTCAGTGAATCATTGTATGCAAACTCAGCCTGTGGCAATATTCTATCCCAGCTGCTATGGTGCTCTATCACCAAGCTTCTCAACAAGTCTCCCAGACTTCTGTTGACGACTTCCGTTTGTCCGTCTATCTGAGGATGATAAGCAGAACTAAATGCCATATTAGTTCCTAGCTTCTTCCATAGCATCCTCCAAAAAATGCCCTATAAATTTGGTGTCTCTGTCCGAAACAATACTTTTCGGCAATCCATGAAGTCTAATGATCTCTTTGAAAAACAAATTCACGATGTGAGTCGCATCGCTGGTCTTCTGGCATAGAATTAAATGTTCCATCTTTGAAAACCTGTCCACGACCACAAATATGGAATCAACACCCCTTTGCGTCCTCGACAATCCCAATACAAAATCCATGCTGATCGCCTCCCATGGATGATAAAACCCTGCATTCTTCTTTCTTCCCTTTGAATGCTGGAAAACTCTGCATCTGTCGACACACTTTTTGACTTCCGACCGCATCCCTGGCCAAAAGTATGCTTCGCTCAACTTTGCGAATGTTTTATCATGACCAAAATGTCCGGCCAACCCACCACTGTGCTTCTCCTTTAACAAGTTCTCCCTCATGGAGCATCTTGGAATACACAATTGATTTCCTCTAAACAACAACCCCTCCTGGATCATATAGTCTATCCACGGACTCTGATCTCTGAGAACTGGATTCTCAGCGGCTTCATATGCTTCTGCAAAATCTGCATCTCCTACGTACATGTCCTTGATATTTTCAAAACCCAAGGTTTTGACTCAAAACTCCTGCAGTAACAAACATTTCCTGCTCAAGGCATCAACCACTTTGTTAGCAGTACCCGAAATATGCTTAATTACAAATGTGAAATTCTGCATATACTCTACCCATTTTGCAGGTTTCTGATTCAACTTCCCCTGTTGAGTCACAAACTGTAATGCATGATTATTACTGTACAATACAAATTCCTTCGGGATCAAATAATTCCTCCACTTTTTCAGTGCCTGTATGATAGCATACAATTCTTTATCATACGTGGAGTATTTCAACTTTTCCTCATCTAGCTTCTCGCTAAAATATGCAACTGTTCTGTCATCCTGACTCAAGACCGCTCCTATGGCATACCCACTGGCATTTCATTTCACCTGAAATGTCTTCTGAAAATCTGGCAACACCAACACTGGTTGCTCTATGATCTTTCACTTCAATAGATTGAAGCTCTTTTCAGCCTTGGCTGTCCAATGAAAATTTTTATGTCTTTTCTTGACAGTATCCATCATTGCTGCGCTAATTCCACTGAAATTTCTGATGAATTTCTGGTAGAAACTAGCCAAGCCATGGAAACTTCTCACCTCGAAAATATTTCTCGATGATGGCCAATTCTTGATCACTTCCACCTTATCTGGATCCATCCTCAACTCATTTGCTGAAATAACAAAACCCAAGTAAATGAGTTGTGTCTGCATAAATGAGGACTTCTTCATATTGATCAACAGTTTCTCCTGCTGTAGCTTCCTCATCACAATGGCCAAATTCTTCAGGTGTTCAACCTATGACTTACTGTAAATCAGTATGTCGTCCAAATACACGATGACGAACTTTTCGATGAATTCCTACAGGACTTCATTCATCAACCTCATAAAAGTACTTGGCACATTCGTCAAGCCAAACGACATGACTAGCCACTCATACAAGCCTTCGTTTTTTTGAAGGTTGTCTTCCACTCATCGCCTTCCCTCATGCGAATTTGGTGGTATCCTCTTTTCAAATCTATCTTTGAAAAATACCTTGCCCCACTCAGGCAATCCATCAGATCATCCATTCTCAACAGTGGAAACCTGTACCTAATGGTTATCTTGTTGATCGCTCTCGAGTTAGTACACATCCTCCAGCCTCCGTCTTTCTTGGGACTGAGTACTGTTGGTACATCACATGGACTCAAGTTTTCCCTGACCAACCCTTTGTCCATCAAATCTTGGACCTGCTTCTTGACCTCCTCATTTTCTTGTGGCGTCAACCTGTACACGGCTTTATTCGGCAAACTAGCTCCCGGTATGAGGTCTATGTGATGACTCACACTCCTCACTGGTGGTAATGAGTGGGGTAACTCGTCCACTATGATGTCGGCGAACTCTCCCAGCAGTTCCTGAATCTCATCCGACAAATCATCCACTCTTGTGCTAGTCAGAACAATTCTCGGTTTTCTGACAACAAAGAATTGTGGATCTTCATTCTTCTCCATTTCTGAAAGAAGCTCCTTCCCACTCATGAGAAGTATTGTGTTGTTTACTTCTTGCTTTACCTCCTTATCCTTTATCGAAAGCAACATATGGGTTCTCCCATTCTTCTCCAGAGCATAGGTGTTCATTATCCCATCATGAATCACATTTCGGTCATATTGCCATGGTCTTCCCAACAATAAATGACATACATCCATGGGAATAACATCACACAGAATCTCATCATTGTATCCTCCTATTTTAAATTCAATCGTGCACTGTTTAGTAACACTCACCTGGTGTCCTTTCCGTAGCCACGAAACTCTGTATGGACTGGGATGATCAGTCATCTCCAGCTCCAACTTCTCTACCATCTCGGTTGAAACGAGGTTATCCGTGCTACCAATGTCCACGATAACCTTGCATACCTTGTCCTTGGTTTTGCAATCTATTCTGAATAGTCTGATCCTTTGAACTGGACTTTCTACCTCTTTCTCAGGTGTCAAAAGGACTTTATGCATCCCAAGCGATCTTCCTCCTTCTGCATCTTCCGTCTCAGCATCACGCCTCTGCGCTTAAGTGATGTGAGCTTCTCCCATGTCCTTCTTTTTCTCTGGACACTCGAATGACTTTTTCCCATTCTTCCCACATGTAAAACATGTGATTACTCCACCTCGGCCTCTACCTCGACCTATAGTACAAGGAAGAGCATTTGCATCAGCATAATCTCCTTGCTGATCATTTTTCTATCCTTTTTGTTCCACATGTGGTTGTCCTCGCTGTGAGGTTCCACCTCTCTCAATATTACCCTGAGGTTTCTTCCATTCCTCCTTGGGCTTCTGGTATTTATCCTGGGCAACCGCTTTGCCTCTTGGCTGGCTTCTGCCTCGCCCTCGCTGACCTTGCTTTCAGCTCAGATTCTCCTCGGCTTTCAGAGCCATCTGATACGGATCCTCCATAGTTCGGATGGTAACCATGCTTAATTCATCCTGAATGTCGTATCTCAGACCATTCAGATATCTGGCAACCTTCTCATCATCTCTCTCCCGATGACCTGCTCTGTTGTTCAGTCGATAGAATTCCTCAGTGTATTCTTTCACTGTCATCAGCTTCTGTCTCAGGTTCTGCATTCGCCTGAACAGTGAAATTTGGTAGTCCCTTGGGATGAACTTTGCCTTCATCTTCGCGATCATCCGATCCCAACTTTTGATCTTTTGCTTTCCTTTGCAGCGTCTGTCAGCTTGTAGCTCGTCCCACCACAATGCTGCATGTCCCTTCAAGCGCGTAACTGCATGCTTGACTTTCTTATCTTCTTCCACATCTTCATAATCGAAGTATGTGTCAAGAGATCTAATCCAATCTAGCAGCTCCTCTGCATCCAGATTCCCTTCATAGACTGGAATGTCCATTTTTTCCTTCGCACCCATCCTTGCGATGGAATTTATCAACCGCTCGGTTGATGCATCCTCTGTTGTGACTTCTTCTTCATGTCCAGCTTCCTCTTCAACTTCGGAATCACTAAGATCCCCTACACCAAGTCCGCATCTCTGAGCTGTCTCCATCTCCTCGAGCCTTGCTCGGAGATCTCTCATTTGTCTCTCCATTTCTGGATTTCCTATCGTCCTACCTCTTCTTCGCACCTCCCTATCTTCTGGGTCCGGTGACTGTCTTTCTCTCCTAGGCGGCATGGCGAATTCTCTTCCTCTGCTATAGGAAGCAAAAAAAAATCCCAGCTCTGATACCACTCTGATGCAACCCGCACTCCTCATAGCGCATCCGCTTCTATAGGATCTTCTTTCTCTCCAGCCTGAAGAACTCGAATGTTCTTCTAATTCCCTATCAGGAATTCTTCACCCACAACGACTCTTCAATGATCTCCCTTAACGGTCGGGAAATCGGAATTCGTGATTTCGCAAATTCTATGTTCGCGTACCTTATGCCTTATGATTCCCCGAAACCCAATGTGGGTCAATCGTTGAATTTCTCCCCTCTGCTATCGAAATTCACCCTATCGGGAAATTGCTTCTCACGATGTCAACAATTTGAAATTCCAACCTCCGAACCTCGAAGTGTCGATTCTCCGATACACGCGTGGATTTGACCTTCCACCTTCTATCCTTCTATCAAGATTTCAAAACTCGCAGAATCGTGATTCCTGATGTCGATGGAATCAGGAATTGCCCTTCCCCGATCCCCAATATAGTGCCACCTGTATTCCACTCGCTCCCGTGGTCCCACTCTACCACGTCACCGTCGGGATATCGCAGGTCGCGAATCCAACAAGAAAGTGTTCTCTGTCGTCGAAGACCCCGATTTCCTGAACCCCGACTCCTCAGGATCTCTTGACACGCATCCCACACGATCAACGGTTCTGACCCTATCGAGATATCGTGGATCGCAGGATCGCAACTTCCGTTACAACCACTTGGTTCTTCAACTCGCGATATGCCAATATGTGATGTCACGTGTAGATCCGATGGTCCCTCCTATCTCGGATCGACACCCCTGCTTCTTCCTGAGCTTCAACCTCCTCAAGCTTGCGTCGATAACCTCTTCGCACCTCCATAGGATCCAACGGCCCACGAAATTTTGCAAAATCTCCCCAAGGATTTCGTCTGCTCGTTCTTCCCTTCAGGGGATCCACGAAATCAACGAAGGGTCTCTCTGTTGAGGCTCGCTCACCTACTCACCAATCCTACGATGCTTCCTCTTAGCCTCCTTGCACGAATTAGTTCTGTTATTTTTGTCAACACCCTTAAATACCTATGCCTACTGAGATTTGCTTCGACTTTAAGTCCTTGCAAGAAACTCCCTTGCTCGCACTCCTTGCGGAAAACCTTCAACCACCTTGAAGTGTTGAAGTTGTTCGACCCTGTGCACTCCTGCAGCAGTAGTCTTCAATACCCTTGCTCAGAATCGAAACTCGGAGGCTTAACTTACCCTACACATTCCTTGCACGACTCTTGTGACCCACTTTCACCCTGGGCAAATGAGAACGAAAGTTAAACTATTTGAGCCTTCTGTCAACGCACTCCTTGCGGACAAATTCGACTGCACTCCTTGGAGGAATCCTCGCTCAAACAGAGAAACAATTGAAACTCATTCTCACTTCTTCCGAGACTTCAATTCAACCATGAAATCACATACACAACATATAAAAGAAAGTGTATAACAGAAAACAAACATTCATGAGCATAATATCATAAATACACGGAGAATAACACAAACCATGGATTTGAATCAGAACTCTTTTTATTAATTTAAATGCCTGTACATGGGTGTTCTTCATACACTTCTCTGCTTGCTCTTGCTCTCTCTGAATGCTGTAGCTAATAATACAATGTACAAAGGAGGGTGTCTATATCTCGTTTCCCTCTCGAGCTCTAAAGCTATCAAATCTAAATTAAATTCCTATCTAACTTTCCATTAAATCTATTAAATGCCTCATCTACCTAAGGACAAGAGCTATCCTCTCAAGGTCCATTTACAATATACAAGTGCGCTTTCATAAATGTCTTCATTAAAGACTTGCGCAATAATTTTCAAAGTGAAATTCAAAAAGGAATTTTGCTGGCTGGTCCAGCTGTCCTCTGCTTTCGCACTGGCTCGCTTGACGTGGGCGATGCTCCTGCATCAAATAGGTACCAGAATGTATAATATTTTTATTATATATGAATATAAAATGTATAATGTTTTGCTAAATATTAAAAAAGTGGTGTTATTTAACTACAATGTTTTTCTATGTATTGAAATAAAGGTAAACAATGTGTTAAAAATGATGTTTTCCACTATATTTTA
>JZKD02S1674133.1:2101002-2113457 GCA_000966675.3 Picea glauca | reverse complement strand
TTTCAAGCTGGGGGCATACCGAGCTTAGTCTTTGTTCTTTCTCGTGCTCGTAAATACATGAGAATGCAATCGGGTAAAGTTTTATCTCTTTTTCGGACCCGTACGGATACGAACATATGAAAAAGGAACCCCCCTGGAGTCTCCTTTAAACCCTTTTCAGACTCTCTAAATATGAAAAGATTTTCGAGTGATCTTGCTTCCTTTCACACTCGTTAAAAGGTTAGAAAGGGCGTCTTGCGAGCGATAGTTTAACCCTTTTTCGGTCTCGTTGGACTACTGTACGAAAAAGGAACTGAGAGAGTTCTCTTTTAAGTGTTTTTACAAACTCTATAATCCCGAAAAACCTTTGAGTTTTCTATCTTTGGACTCGTTAAAGCACACAATGATAGACCCATATGGGACCGAACCCTTACTTCTTTCGGTTCGTTAAACAAAGGAAGAGGAACTTACCGAAGGTGAGTTATATCGAGCATGTGTTATCCTCCTTGAGCTCATTAAATCAAAAAGAGGTAATCATCTATCTGGATGGGGGAAAAAATTGAAAGGAGCAAGCCAAGCAGTCTCTTGAGAACATCATCCAACACTTCTTAGAGTCGCCCTTGAACACAACACTTTGTCATTTGCATATATCATAATCCGTTGAACCTCTGCACTAAACCAATCCTTTGAGTTCCTTTCACTCCTTTGGGTCACCCGACGTAAGTCACAATATCCACTGCATAGTTTTGGTCCATGTCATGTTTTGATGCTGTGCCTCAGTGTTCAAGGGAAGTATCCACCTCGAGAGTCAGCCATCCCAAATATCTTGCCTCAAAAACCTGTGTTATTCCATGTCCATTTGATCTACCAATTACATCTCTGTGTCTGTTTCGTGTCGTTGATGGGGGATACATCAAGGTCCTCCCTCGATGAGTCTATTCCTTTCGACTCCAACACATTATCTGGGAATTAGACTTAGAAAACATTTAGTACTTTGGGACCTGCATGCCTCAATGGCAGACCTCCTCACATTCAACAGTGGGTTTACATCATTGACCCCTGATCGAATGATTCCACGGATGTTCGACCTCAGCTCATTCATTCACATTCGTTGGAATGTACTAGGGTACCTTGGGAATCGTCGACATTAATGGTGATCTCCCTCGCACTTGTTAACGGTTCACACCATTGACCGGTAATCAAGTGGTTTCTATCATGTTCGACGTCAAAACATCCATTCACATGGTCAGATTCGTATCATATTGGGATTGGTAAGAAGACCCTAGGTTGAGTGATCACTTTGACATATACTTTGCTCAGGCTGTGAAGGAGTTTTTATTGGACAAGAACACATATACTGTCACATAGATCCACTTTGTATTGGTTGTGGCTATGTCTTGTCATCTCGTAGATCCACTGTGTATTCTTCGTGGCTACAATCAGTCTGAATCATCAGAGTATAGATCCACATTGTATCTTTGGTGGCTATACCTTTTTATCAATACAATTATGGATCCGCAGTGTATTTTATGGCGGCCATATCCTACTAAGTCTTGATCACCCAAGCATAGGTATGCCTCCCTTGGGTTTTGAAATATGTCATGATATTTGTTGATGTTTGTGTGCAACTTCTGTCAGGTTCTCCGAGTCTATACCCTTGCTTGAGCATCTACAAAGTATTTTAGTTATCAGTTGGCATCTTCTAACTTCGTACTTTGGGGGGCATTCTGTTACACGTCAACATTGCTCAGCTGGATAAGTGTCACATTGTCCCTCTCAATTGTCGTAAGTGTCGCATCAACTTTCGCAAGTGTCGCAAAGGATGTTTAGACATACTGTCATGTCAACGACACTAAGGGGACACTTATAACATCTCACATGATTGATATGAAGGAGGAGAACTGGTCTACTGAAGACAAACAACTCTTGACACCTAAAAGGAACCTTGAAACAAAGGTTTTGAGGGGGAGCGCTCCTCTACTTCAGCTCCAGAAGTGCTGGTGCTCCCCCATAATGCTTCAGGGAGCATTATAACACTCCTCAGCCCCCTTTGAAAGAGCGCTGCTCATCTTGAGAGCGTTGGCGCTTCCCTAAGGCTCACCAGGGAGCGCTAAAACACTTTGATGCCCCTTCTAAGTGAGCGCTGCCTAATCTGAGGCAGTAGTTGGCCCGTTGAGGAGAATAAGGGGAGGATCTTTCAAGATTAGAAGGCAGTCGTGCTCAAATTCTTGGTTTCATCAAGAGATCCCTGATCTAAGGAGAAGGTTCCCAACTTGTTCTAAAGATAACTCAAGAGGTTAAGCTCCTCTTAACCTATATAAACAGGTTCTATGATGGTGGAAAGGGGGAAGAATTGAATACATGAAACTTATGATCTTGGAGAAAACTCACAGCCAGCCAAAAAAGAGTGATCGGTGAAGCTGTTGTTATCCAGATTGTGGAGCTTTCAGGAAAGGGTTGGATGAAGGGGACTTGACGAAGTTGTCACATTCGCATCTACGATTGCAAGTACTGTTGTCATTATTCTCATCAATATGACACACTTGGCCTGTTTCTTTCTAGTTTGTGTCTAGTGTCACATGAACTTATCATTTAGTGATAAATCTATTTTCAAGCTAATATCAATAGAGTAGGAAGTGGTCGTATATTTTTTTTTCCAAGGGATCCAGCGAAGAGAAAAGGATTGGAGTGCAACTCGGAGCGTGCAGGGACAAACGTCGATAAAAAGGTACTTCTATCATCCTTCCTTCTCGTGTGTTAGTTTAGATAGATTTGAAAGGAATTCAGTAACCATGATAAGCATTTTTCTGTCTAGGGTTAAGGTCAAGCTCTAGAGGTGATCTACCTGTCTGCAGGGAGATTTTCCTACAACAAGGGTTTCTAGACTCAAATTTGACTCACACACCCACTTGTTGATGTAGGAGCATCGCCCACGTCAAGCAAGCCAACACGGAAAGCGGAGAACAGCTGGACAAGCAACACTAATTTTGAAAACACTTTGGGATTGTTGCGCAAGTATTTAATGGAGCCATTTATGAAGGCGCACTTATATATTGTAATGGACCTTGAGCGGATAGCTCACGTCCTTAGGTAGATGAGGCATTTAAGATAGTTAATGTAAAGTTAGATAGGAATTTAATTCTAGATTTGATAGCTTTAGAGCGCAAGAGGGAAACGGGATATAGACACCCTCCTTTGTACATTGTAACATTAGCCTGAGCATCATTGAGAACATTCAGGAGAGAAGAGCATGCAGAGAACTGTATGAAGAACACCCATGTACATACATTGAATTAATAGAAAAAGCTTTGATTCAAATTCATGGTTTTGTGTTGTTTCTCTATATGTTGATATTATGCTCATGAACGTTTGCTTATGTCATACATTTTCTTTTATACGCGGTGTATGTGATTTCATGGTTGAATAGAAGTCTGAGAGGAAATGTGAATGAGTTTCAATTGTTTCTCTAATTGAGCCAAGGGATTCCTGCAAGGAGTGCAGTTGAATTGTCTGCAAGGAGTGCGTTGACAGAAGGGTTCAATTAGAGTTAGTTGTTGTTCTCATCTTAGAAGTGCAGATTTGGCACCAGAGCCGTGCAAGGCATGCACAAGCTAGAAAAAGTATCAGAGTTGCGATTTTGAGCAGAGGAATCGAAAACTGCTGCTGCAGGAGTGTACAAGGTCGAAGAGCTTCAACACTTAGTCGAGGTTTAAGGTTTGCCGCAAGGAGTGTGTGCAAGAGTTTCCTAAAAGGACTCGAAAGTTGTGAGAAAAGATACAGAAAGGATAGGCCTTCGAGTTCGTCGAAGGACGGTATAGACAAAGTCGTGCCTGGAAGGCTTGTAAGGAGAGTCGCAGGTTTGTGCGAAGGGTGATGAGTTCTGCAGAAGAGCGCTGCGTCATTTCGTAGAGTTCATTTGGAAGGGACGGATGGTCAAATTTCTCCAAGGAGATTTCATGAAGATTTGTGGGTCGTTGGATTTCTCGGAGTTGCAGGAAGGTTTCAGTGCAAGCGCGAAGAAGGTTCAAGCTCAATACAGATAGAGCATTGATCCAAGACAGCTAGGGCCATTGGATCCATCGCGAGATTGCCTATCGGGGTTTCGCGAGAAAGGAGCGGAAGATTTGGCCACGGGAATCGTGATATTGTGAGATGCGATATCCCGAGAGTTACGTGAGTAGTTTGGTGCCACAGGAGTTAGTGGAGTACAGGTGGCACCAACTATCGGGATCTCGCCACGAGAAGTTCCAAAACTTGGATGTTAGGATTCGCGATCCCGCGAAGTCCGAAGTCCCGACATCGACGTTTCATCGGATCGGGTATCGGAGGTTGGAAACCCAAGTGTTTGGCATCGCGAGTTGCGAAGGCACGATAGAGCCAAAGTCCCGATAGCAGAGGGAGAACATCAGCGATTGACTGGCCATCGGGTCTCAGGGGTTTGAGAGCCTAGAGATCGATAGTGAAATTATGAAGTCGCAAGTTTCGATCCTCCGACAACTAAAGAAAGGGGGATTGCGCCGAAGAGAATCTGTGGGTAAGAAAGATTCCCGATAGGGGATCAGAAGAACCTTTGATGTTCTTCAGGTCGAGAAGGAAAGAAGATCCTGAGGAAGGGGGTGTGCTCCGAGGAGTGTGGCTGCAACCAGAGTGGTATCAGAGCGGGAATATCTCTTGCTTTCTGTAACAGAGAAGGAAAATTCACCATGCTTCCAAGGAGATAAAGGAAATCACCTAATCCAAAGGATAGGGAGATGAGAAGAAGAGGCAGGCCAACAGCAAATCCAGAAATGGAAAGGTAGATGGGAGATCTCCGAGCAAGGCTTGAAGACATGGAGATAGCTCAGAGACGTGGAGTCAGTGTTGGAGATTTCAGTGATTCTGAAGTTGAAGAGGACGCTGGACATGAAGAAGAGGTCACAGCAGAAGATGCATCAACCGAGCGGTTGATCGAAGCCATTGCCAGGATGGGTGCAAAGGCTAAAATGGACATTCCAGTCTATGAAGGAAATCTGGATGCCGAGGAGAAGCTAGATTGGATTAGAGCCCTTGACACCTACTTCGATTATGAGGATATCGAAGAGGATAAGAAGGTCAGACATGCTGTCACACGCTTGAAAGGACATGCAGCATTGTGGTGGGACGAGCTACAAGCTGACAGATGCTGCAAAGGCAAGTAAAATATTAAAAGCTGGGATCGAATGATTGCGAAGATGAAAGCGAAGTTCATCCCGAGAGATTACCAAATTACTTTGTTCAGGAGAATGCAGAACCTGAGACAGAAGCTGATGTCACTGAAGGAATACACTGAAGAATTCTTTCGACTGAACATCAGAGCAGGTCATGGGGAGAGCGATGTTGAGAAGGTTTCTAGATATATGAATGGTCTGAGATACGACATTCAGGATGAATTAAGCATGCTAACCATCCGAACGATGGAAGATGCTTACCAGATGGCTCTGAAATCTGAGGAGAAGATGAGCCGAAAACAAGGACAAAAGGGCCAAGGAAGGAGTCAGCCCAGAGGCAAGGCAGTTGCCCAGGACAAATACCAGAAGCCCAAAGAGGAATGGAAGAAACCTCAGGGTAAGGTTGAAAGAGGTGGAACCTCGTAGAGGCAGCCATATGTTGAGCAGAGAGGACAACAAAATGATTAGCGAGGAGATTATGATGATGGCAATACTTTTCCTCATACTAGAGGCAGAGGAAGAGGCTGAGGAGGAGTAATCACATGTTTCACATGTGGGAAGAATGGGCACAAGTCTTATGAGTGTCCAGAGAAAAAGAAGGACATCGGAGAAGCTCACATCACAGAAGCGCAGAGGCGTGATGTTGAGGCTGAAGATGCAGAAGGTGGAAGATCGCTTATGATGCAAAAAATTCTGTTGACACCCGAGAAAGAGGTGGAAAGCTCAGTTCAGAGGACTAGACTGTTCAGAACAGCTTGCAAGACCAAGGACAGGGTGTGCAAGGTTATAGTAGACAGTGGTAGCACAGATAATATCATATCCACAGAGATGGTAGAGAAGCTGGAGCTGGAGACGACTGATCATCCCAGTCCATATAGAGTTTCGTGGCTAAAGAAAGGACACCAGGTAACTGTTACTAAATAATGCTTGGTTGAGTTCAAGATAGGTGGGTATAATGATAATATTTTGTGTGAGTTTATTCCCATGGATGTATGTCATCTATTGTTGGGTAGACCATGGCAATATGACAAGAATGTGATTCATGATGGGAGAATGAACACATATACCTTGGAGAAGAATGGGAGAACCCATATGTTGCTTCCGATAAAGGATAAGGAGGTGAAGCCAGAGGTAAGCAACACAGTATTTCTCATGAGTGGGAAGGAGCTTCTTACGAAGGTGAAGAAGAAGGAAGATCCACAATTCTTTGTGGTCAGGAAGCCGAGAATTGTTCTGACTAGCACAAGAGTGGATGATTTACCAGTTGAGGTTCAGGAACTACTGGAGGAGTTCGCTGACATCATAGTGGACGAATTACCTCATTCATTGCCACCGATGAGAAGTGTGAGTCATCACATAGACATCATACCAGGATCTAGTTTTCCGAACAAAGCCGCGTACAGGTTGATGCTGTAAGAAAATGAGGAGGTCAAGAAGCAGATCCAGGATTTGATGGACAAAGGATTGGTCAGAGAAAGCTTGAGTCCATGTGTTGTTCCAACAGTGCTCAGTCCGAAGAAAGACGGAGGCTGGAGGATGTGCACCGATTCAAGAGAAATCAATAAAATAACCATCAGGTATAGGTTTCCACTACCGAGGATGGATGACCTGATGGATTGCCTGAGTGGAGCAAAGTATTTTTCAAAGATAGATTTGAAAAGCGGATATCACTAGATTCGCATGAGAGAAGGCGATGAGTGGAAAATATCATTCAAGACAAACGAGGGTTTGTATGAATGGTCAGTCATGTCGTTTGGATTGACAAATGCACCGAGTACATTAATGAGGTTGATGAATGAAGTCCCGAGGGAGTTCATCGGGAAGTTCGTCATTGTGTATTTGGACGATATACTGATTTACAGTAAATCTTTGGCAAAACATTTGAAGCATTTCGCCATAGTGATGAAAAAGTTACAACAGGAGAAGTTGTTGATCAATATGAAGAAGTCCTCATTTATGAAGACAGAGCTCATTTATTTGGGTTTTTTTATTTCGGCTAATGAGTTAAGAATGGATCCGGATAAGGTAGAGGTGATCAAAAATTGGCCATCACCGAGAAATGTATTCGACGTGAGGAGTTTTCATGGTTTAGCTAGTTTCTACCAGAAATTCATCAGAAATTTCAGTGGGATTAGCGTAGCGATGATGGACGCAGTGAAGAAGCGGCATAAATCTTTTCACTGGACAGCAGAGGCTGAGAAGAGCTTCAATCTGTTGAAGCAGAATATCATGGAGCAACCAGTGTTAGTGTTGCCAGATTTCCAGAAAACATTTCAGGTGAAATGTGATGCCAGTGGGTATGCCATAGGAGCGGTCTTGAGTCAGGAAGACAGGCCGGTTGCATATTTCAGTGAGAATATGGATGAAGGGAAACTGAAATACTCCACGTATGATAAATAATTTTATGCTATCATACAGGCACTGAAGAAATGGAGGCATTACTTGATCCCAAAAGAATTTGTATTCTACAGTGATAATCATGCATTACAGTTTGTGACTCAATAGGAGAAGTTGAATCAGAAACATGCAAAATGGGTAGAGTATATGCAGAATTTCACATTTGTGATTAAACACATTTCGGGTAATGCTAACAAAGTGGTTGATGCTTTGAGCAGGAAATGTTTGTTGCTGCAGGAGTTCCGAGTCAAAACATTGGGTTTTGATAATCCCAGGGACATGTACACAGGAGATGTAGATTTTGGAGAAGCATATGAAGCAGCTGAGAATTCAGTTCTCAGAGACAGAAGCCCTTTGATAGATTATATGATCCAGGAGGGATTGTTGTTTAGAGGCAATCAACTGTGTGTTCCGAAATGCTCCATGAGGGAGAATTTGTTAAAGGAGAAACACAGTGGTGGATTGGCAGGACATTTTGGCCATGAAAAAACATTCGCGAAGATGAATGAGTCATATTTTTGGCCAGGGATGCATGCAGATGTCAAGAGGTTCGTTGACAGATGCAGGATTTGCCAGAATTCGAAGGGGAGAAAGCAGAATGCAGGTTTCTATCATCCATTGCCCATACTAGAGAGGCCATGGGAGGTGATTAGCATGGATTTTGTATTGGGATTGCCGAGGACACAAAGAAGTGTTGATTCAATATTTGTGGTCGTGGAAAGGTTTTATAAGATGGCACATTTCATCCCATGCCAGAAGACCAGCGATGCGACTCACATCGCAAATTTGTTCTTCAAAGAGATCATTAGACTTCATGGGTTGCTGAAAAGCATAGTTTAGGACAGAGACACTAAGTTCGTAGGGCATTTTTGGAGGACCCTATGGAATAAGCTAGGAACTAACTTGGCGTTTAGTTTTTATTATCATCCTCAGATGGATGGATAGACAGAGGTGGTGAACAGAAGTCTAGGAGACTTGCTGAGAAGCTTGGTGATGGAGCACCACAGCAGTTGGGACCACATATTGCCACAGGCAGAGTTCGCGTACAACGATTCAGTGAATCAGAGTACAGGGAAGATCCCATTCCAGATTGTGTATGGCACACAGCCGAGAGGAGTATCTGAATTGCAAGATTAAGAACAGACTACTACTAGCAGCGCTAGTGCAGAAGAATTCGATGAAGCGATGAAAGAACTTCACAGACAGGTGAAGGAACGACTGCTGAAATCAAATCAGGAGTACAAGCGCAGAGACGATCAGCATCGAAGACAACTTCAGTTTGAAGTTGGTGATCTAGTTCTGGTACACCTAAGAAAAGAAATGTTCCTGAGGGGAACATACAATAAGCTCAAGATGAAGAAAATCGGGCCATGCAAGGTCTTGAGAAAATTTGGAGAAAATGCTTATGAGATTGAGTTGTCGGATGGCATCGGGATATCTCTGATATTCAATATCCCAGATTTATATCCATATAGAGCTGGGGAAAGAGACACTGCAACTGAGAAACCAATGATCCAGTGGACAAAGAAGATGCCGATAGCGGAGAAGCCGCAGATGGAATGCATATTGGATAGGAGAGTGGGCAAGAAGACCCAAAGGAAGGACTACTATGAGTATCTGGTCAAATGGAAGGGCCACCCAGTGGAAGATGCCAGCTGGGAGAGCGAAGAATTAATACAAAAGCATGGACAGACAGTGCAGGAGCTCATGGAAAGAAGCCCATAAAATTTTTTCAAGCGAGGGAGTATGATGCAGGAGCATCACCCACGTCAAGCGAGCCAGCGCGGAAAGCGGAGAACAACTGGACAGGCAGCAGTAATTTTGAAAACACTTTGGGATTGTTGCGAAAGTCTTTAATGGAGCCATTTATGAAGGTGCACTTATATATTGTAATGGACCTTGAGCGGATAGCTCACTTCCTTAGGTAGATGAGGCATTTAAGATAGTTAATGTAAAGTTAGATAGGAATTTAATTCTAGATTTGATAGCTTTAGAGCGCAAGAGGGAAACGGGATATAGACACCCTCCTTTGTACATTGTAACATTAGCCTGAGCATCATTGAGAGCAATCAGGAGAGAAGAGCATGCAGAGAACTGTATGAAGAACACCCATGTACAGACATTGAATTAATAGAAAAAGCTTTGATTCAAATTCATGGTTTTGTGTTGTTTCTCTGTATGTTGATATTATGCTCATGAACGTTTGCTTATGTCATACATTTGATTTTATATGTTGTGTATGTGATTTCATGGTTGAATAGAATTCTTAGAGGAAATGTGAATGAGTTTCAATTGTTTCTCTAATTGAGCCAAGGGATTCCTGCAAGGAGTGCAGTCGAATTGTCCGCAAGGAGTGCGTTGACAGAAGGGTTCAATTAGAGTTAGTTGTTGTTCTCATCTCAGAAGTTCAGATTTGGCACTGGAGCCATGCAAGGCGTGCGCAGGCTATATGAAGACTCAGAGTTGCGATTCTGAGCAAAGGAATCGAAGACTGCTGCTGCAGGAGTGCACAGGGTCGAAGAGCTTCAACACTTAGTCGAGGTTGAAGGTCTTCCGCAAGGACTGCATGCAAGAGTTTCCTAAAAGGACTCGAAAGTTGTGAGAAAAGCTATAGAAAGGATAGGCCTTCGAGTTCGTCGAAGGATGGTATAGACAAAGTCATGCCTGGAAGGCTTGTAAGGAGAGTCGTAGGTTTGTGCGAAGGGTGAAAAATTCTGCAGAAGAGTGCCGCGTCATTTCGTAGAGTTCATTTGGAAGGTACGGACAGTCGAATTTCTCCAAGGAGATTTCGTGAAGATCCGTGGGTCATTGGATTTCTCGGAGTTGAAGGAAGGTTCCAGTGCAAGCGCGAAGAAGGTTCAAGCTCAGGACAGATAGAGCGTTGATCCAAGACAGCTAGGGCCGTTGGATCCATCGCGAGATCGCCTATCGGGGTTTCGCGAGAAAGGAGTGGAAGATTTGGCCACGAGAATAGTTACACTAGTGTGGGGCCGTTGGATCCATCGTGAGACGCGATATCCCGAGAGTTACACGAGTAGTGTGGGGCCGCAGGAGTTAGTGGAGTACAAGTGGCACCAACTATCGGGATCTCACTGCGAGAAGTTCCAAAACTTGGACATTAGGATTCACGATCCCGCGAAGTCCTAAGTCTCAACATCAGCGTTTCAGTGAATTGGGTATCGGAGGTTGGAAACCCAAGTGTTTGGCATCGCGAGTTGCGAAGGTGCGGTAGAGCCAAAGTCCCGATAGCGGAGGGAGAAAATCAGCGATTGACTGGCCATCAGGTCTCGGGGGTTTGAGAGCCTAGAGATCGATAGTGAACTTGCGAAGTCACGAGTTCTGATCCTCTGACAACTAAAGAAAGGGGGATTGCACCGAAGAGAATCTATGGGTAAGAATTATTCCCGATAGGGGATCAGAAGAACCTTTCATGTTCTTCGGGCTGAGAAGGAAAGAAGATCCTGAGGAAGTGGGCATGCTCCGAGGAGTGCGACTGCGACCACTTGTTCAAATATTAAACTCCATTATCTCATATTGAAGGACTTACTAATGCAATGTAATAAAGTGGAATAATGTGACACTTGCCAATGTTATAAAGTTATATCAAGAAGAATTGCAGGGTGATGTCTCTGAAGGATAGTTTCATGGCAGCAATAATGAGGACAAATGGCCATGTGGAAGGGAACTCTAAATGTAAACATTCTAGTTATGAGAAGAAATTATGAGAATTTAGTATATTTGTTATAAGTTAGAATAAATGTTATAGTATATATGTTAATGGTCCCTAATTTCATATTTGTATTTGACTCAAGGTACTAGCTTCCAAATTATCAAATTTTAATTTCAAGTTGATAAACCAAATATGAAATGAATCCTAATTAAAACCATCAAGTGTTGGAATTTGTCATTTAATTGTAGTTTCATGTAGCTATCTTTTAAAACATAGCGAGAGTGGTCTCTATATAAGTAGAGAAATATGATATTGGATTCTCTTCTAAGCTGATGTTGATCTTTTTAACCTTCAAGAAATATTGATATATATGGTGGTGTGAAAAGAAGTAGAATAAGTAGAGGAGAAAATCAAGGATAATTTAGTACCCATCACTTATGCAAAAAAAAATATCTGTAAGAGAGACAAAGAATGAAATTCATTGGAAAGAGACAAGGAAAGGATGTCATCGCAAGAGAAACGAATGTAAATATTATTGCGGTGAATTAGCTATACTATCGACGAAAAAAATTCATCGATAGCATAGCTAATTCATTGCAAGAATCTTTACATGGGATAAACAAATGAAATGGATGAGGTGGTTCCAAGTATAGCTAATTTGTCGCGAGTATCTTCCAATGTACACATGGGATAAACAAAGGAAATGGATGTGGTGGTTCCATTTAATGAAATATTATTATGATATTATGTATTACTCTACCTCCAAAATTACCCAATTTAAAGCACTATATGGTTATGAACCCCTGTCACCAAAGAATTGGTTCATTAAAAAATCAAGTATAAACTATTATTTATCTCTTTTAAATGAAAATTGACTACCATAGGTTAAATATCTCTATTTATTATGGAGAAATAAATAGTTAAAATAAGCTACCTTAATCCAATCAGCACTGCAATAAGGTCTAAATATGCATGATATGATATGATTTTGTGTTGATTAAGGTTGGTTTTCATTGATGTCAACCCTTGAAGAAAGCCCCATAGCACAAAGGTTTAGGTAATGGAACCAATATTGTTTGATGTAAATATGACTCATTATTGTTTTTTTATGGTTGATAAGAAGTAAATATGGATGAACTCCAAAGTGGTCCCCTTATGGTGAAAACCCTCATGGGAAGATGCTTTGTGGAGTAAGAGAACCCATGCTTAATTGTGGAATAATG
>JZKD02S1674133.1:2070073-2082218 GCA_000966675.3 Picea glauca | reverse complement strand
AACATTATTAAAAAAAAACAAAAAAATAAAAACAAGACACAATTCAAAATGCATAACATTAATTCCCCGCACCCATTCCATTCACGACATCAACCAGATAAAAAGAAAAACCCATGCCCATTCCATTCACGAAAGCAACCAGAGAGCATTGAAACCCCACAAAGGAGTGGAGACAACAATCAAAGCACAACCATAGGCACACGAGAGAAGCCATATCCAATGAAACCCCATGTGCAGTAGTGGAGACATCAACAGAGGCAAAGCAACACGTCCTATCCAGCCAAACCCGTGTAGGAGTGGAGATATTCAGGGTTCACAATCTTCCATTTGGACATCGACAGAGGCAAAGGATCCCCATCCGTACAAACTTGTGGATATGTCACTTAAATCAGTAATGGCTCTCCTCTAATTTCTGCTAAAAATGTTTAAAAAGGTTGAGAATGCCATTAAGTGGTATTGTCCTTTCGTTTCAGAGTCTATGTGGTTCTCTCCCTCCTAAGGGGGTTTGATATATTTATGTGGTTATCTCCCTCCTGAGGGGGTTTGATAGCTCTATGTGGTTCCAAAAATTATTTTGAACTGATATCCTAGCACTCAAAAACCACAAAAAATTGAAACCTAGGATAATAACTTCCAAACCCTATATTTCTCTATTTCTAAAAATTGAAATTTCAATGGTTCTTTGGATATCACAATGGTGTTTTGGCTATCACATTCGATTTCTAAACTAGCCTATTTGATAGCAATATTGTTTCATAATCTCAATAACCAAAATGCGTCTTTGATCAATTTTATTGCAACAACATATTGTGTCATTGAACTAGAAGAGGAAATGATGGTTTGTGTCTTACTCATCAACCTCACTACTCATTGGAACAAATAAAATACATTTGCACTTGTGTATATTTTCTTGTCCACATCTCCAACCCAATATTCATCGGCAAACCCATGTAAGTCAAAACTATCATTACCTTGATCTCGATGACTAAGACATAGACGTTGGTTCCTTATACATATGACAATATTATGTAGAGTCGAAAATATTAGGGCCAAAATCCACTCATGCGAATCACACTTAAAAAACTATAAATGAAGTAAAATTCAACTTTAGGTTTGGCATAGTACTCATGTAGACAAAACCATAAAGGGAAACGATTGCATGATCATTCAAACCCAAAATTCTTTATAGCACCCAACTAAATTCTCCCTCAAATTTGAGATTCAAATACTTACATAAATTTTGATAAGAATGGCCACCTTTCCAATCTTGGAAACCTTTTCACTAGTAGTTCCATGTGTTGGAATATGGGACCACCACTATTTCTTTTGAAGCTTCCATGTTGTGATCATCAATACCACATAGTTGAATATGATTAGTCCACACATCCATTAAGTCAACCCTGCTATTGTTAGTGTGGAAGTATGACACTTTCTAGGATTTTCATATGCACCTATAGTCTCTATTTACTATTTACGTCAATTTCTCATCTTCACCCACCATGTATATGTGTCATCCTTGTCTCATCGTGCATTTTATCATGTCTAGGAAAGTATTTATGCAATTCAAAACATGAAGAAGGAAATACCCACAGAGAGGTGGATTGAAAATACATTATAAGATTCATTTAAATTCTTGTAGATCTTGAGGCATTAATACTTAGAGTGATTTTGATAAACTAATGGTCCCTTTACCTATGTCAATTCCATGTTCCATATCTTGGAAATTACACTTATCTTATCCATTCCCCCTTATCAATGTCATCCATGCCATCTCATATGATTTCATTGGTTCACCTATCCTAGCACTTTACATTATTGACATCATCTTGTTGGCATGGCAACATCAATATGGCACATGACATTTGACCCTTGATCCTCATGGTGCTGAAGTGGAGAACATCGATTTCCAATATGGGATCTACTCACATTGTAAGGTATTCAAATGATATATTATAGAGCCTAAACATAATTCCTTTAATTTACTTGCACTCTATGGACCTATAATATTATAGAACCTAATCTAATATAGAAATAATTATATGATATGAGTTATGCAACATAATGAAAATAAGTGTTGAAAACTACCTATCATAAGTCTTTGCATTAGTAGCCTTAAAGATATGCCATGTGCATAGGTTAGATGAAAATGTTGTTGGTTGGTGCATTGGACAATGGTTACATGGATATGTGTAAGACTTAGAGAATGTCAGGTGACCGTGTAGTCACATTAATGTGCCTACTTAGTTTTTTGTCACATTATATAATATAAACTGATTATTTGTTGAAGAGAGTTAGTCCTTCAAGAATTGATCTCGGGTATTTTATCTTGATATAAACTACTTAAATGGTGGATATTCACTCCTAATATATGTTGTAAAAAATTTCAAAAGACTTGAAATTTGTTACCAAAAACTACCAAAAACCTTGAGATTTGTTACCGAAAAATTTGTAGCATGTAGTTCTAGGAGTCTTCCTTGAGATTTCGCTTACAGTGGATGTTCAACAATTTATATTGGGTATTAAATTAGTGAATATATGTTTTGGATGAGAGTCATAATTTTCAAGGCGTGAGAGGGGATGGGTAATGGATAATATACGCATAGGGAGCATAGATGGGTTGAATAAGGTAGATTTCTTGCGTACTAAGGTCACCATGTTTACACCTCTTATGTCTTGTAAAGGTTAAGGATTTATAGAGAACATAAAAAATTGAAATCCTTATGTGACATTCCTCTTACGAAACAAGGATTTGTATCATTTTTTCTTTATTACATTGTTCTTTTAAATGTTGTATAGGTGTACTAATTAGTGAACTGGGACATTTGCATGGTACTTGTAATATCCTCGAGGATGAGCCCCAGTTGTATTTATAAATTGTAAACATGTTTTGTATGATAGTGAGACGAGTTATAATAAGCTAGGAGGCTTATTTGGTGATTAGGTTGGAGAGACTAGGTGTTAAAGGCCAGGATCCTGATTTTGTATATGCAATTATGAAGATCATTAATAAAATATAAACATCGCTACGTGCAGACCGACCACGAAGAAAGAGTGGTGGGGGACTAAGCTTCCACAAGGATGGGTAAGGGAGGAGGCTAAGTTTGTGGGCCTAGGGGCTAGGTTAGGGGGCTTACCTCTAAAGGGGATAATAATTTATTATTATTTCTTGAAGGCTAAGGTGGACATGTTGAGTGTTGTCCTAAGTTCCTGTAAAGGGAACGTGTGCTAAGTGGAACTCATGCGGCTCCAGGAAGACAAGTGTCGACTTGGGTGCATGCAGTTAAACGCTGAAGTGTCAGCTATTTTGGGGGTCGTGAGTCATTCTTCCAACCTTTGTGTGGGTTCATCCTCCATTCGGTCGTCCACTATCTGAACTATGTGGTCGATGCATCCAATATTAGTATGCCTCACAAAACTCTGAAACCTGAAGCCTGTGATGTTTTCTTGAGAAGCTGATACACCCTCAATATGAACCTGTTTTTCCTCTACACTTGACCCCTGTGTTTTTTCCTCTAGTCACGCATTCTGAAACCAGTGAGAACCCATGGAATGAGCGCATTTTCTGTGAAGCCCCGATATTTCATATTTGTTTGAGTCATGTGGTGTCGTAACGGTGAGCTATTGTGGCCACGCAGTTCCTAGACTAAGTTTGGCTTGCTGCCTTCTATCATTCCTGTGTGAATGAGTGTTGAACCATTACTGTTGTCCTCACCTAGATGGAGCTAAGTCAAGGAATGTGTTGAAGAAGCAGGTTGTCAGTCCCGTGGTAGAAGAGACAGGATGTCAGGCCTGTGATCAACTCTCTCCAGGTGAGAGAGTATATTGGGAAGTGGTTTTCTCCTGGAGAGAGTCTAGCACAAGCTACGAAGCTCTGAGAATTCCTGATCCAGCCTATTTTTGAGACCCAAAGAGGGAGGTGAAGCACCGATGGACTGTTCTTGTGAAGTTCTATACTCTTGGGTGGAACAAGCATGTGGGGAATGAGAGTCCGTGAGTAGTGGGCGTAAGAAGGCTCTTGGAGAGAATCCTTCCAGTTTCTCTATATAGTTTTCTTGTAACTTCAGCCTAGTCTAGGAATCTATTGCCTTGGGTAGATCTTAGTCCCAGCTCATGAGTGACCCACTGCTAAGTGTGATGAGCAGTGTGGTCTATGGCTGGGAGGTTCGTGGAATGTCTGCACATAGTTTGTGGTCTTCTAATAAAATATAAGTACCACTTTTATGTTCATTTAGATGTTGTGTAATGGTACATATGTTGTAATTGATGAGTATCACTTGTATATGTTGTATATGTTGCATGTGTAGGCTTACTGTTATTTATGCATTATTATGTTATATATACGTAGAATAGTCATTTTATGTTTATATCAATGTGTATGTTTTTCTGCAAGTATATTTGTGTGGAATAGCCTAGTAGTTTAAGGTTGGAGCTGTCATATATCAGAATAGAGCAGTAGAGTTGCAGGAGTAGTGGCGTTGTCTGACCGTGGGGTTGATGGTCGAGGATGCTACAATATGGTATCATATATTTAAAGGATAATTTAAGGTTGTGTAGGTGGAATTTCTTGACATGTTGGTGGTCGGGGATGTTACAATATGGTATCAGAGGCATGGTTACAACACTGAGCCTAGATGGGCCATGTTAGTGGAAGTTGAAGCAAGAGTTTCAGAAAGGATTGTTGTCGAGGTAGACAAAATTTGATTTCTGGCCCATGGTTTCAATGCTGAGCCTGGATGGGCTGGATAAGTGGTAATTGGACCCAAGGTTTAAGGTGGAAATTTTGTCTGGAGAAACCAATTTCGAACCTCAAAACGTTCCTTAGTGCCAAAAGGTTACCTTGGTCATGTTAAGAAGATCAAGAGGAGTAGCAGTGTCGTAAAACCATGACAGAAGTGGTGCTGGGCCGCATAGTAATGTGGACCTTAGGATCTGTTCGGGAGAAGGAGAATCCTTCATGACCGTCAGATTTGGTACTATTGCGAGGAAGTTAGCCATGAATTCCTTTGCAAATCCGTAGAGTAATAGAGTTTGTTTTGCATCGTAGGATCTATTTGGAAGGAAGGGAAATTCCTTACGACTTTTATATCTGGGGAAGGTGCAGAGGAGTTAACCCGTAATCCTTTCAGACTTCGCAACTTTAGTGAAGTTTGATGTCAGAAACAAGAGAAGGGCAGAAGCTTGAAGCTCTGAAGTGGATCTACACCATAGATCTAGAGAGGAGAGCTCCACCATTGGATCAAACCAGTATTAAAAGGTCAAACACAGTAGTGAAGGGAAAAATCTCCCAAAGAGCCGAAGTAGTGAGTCATGATGATGTCACTTGGATGGACGTGGACACATAGTATGTGTGCCACATGTTAGTGGGTTTCGAGCCCATGGCAGGTTGAAATGCCATATGGAACATGACGTGTGACACCCATCTGATTGGGCCACAAGTCAGTCGCTAGTATTCAACCACGTGGTACTCCATATGAGCATGGTTAGTGGGACCCGAGGTTACATAACGAAGTTAAAGGTTGGAGGACCCACAGTGGCGTTGATCACGATACACCAAGATCAACATCCAGGAGGCATTGTAGGGACCCAAGTTCTAGGGGAGTTAATTCTCCAAGGCAGTCCCACAATCCAAACCACGGATTCACCGATGGGATAAGTGTCAACGTCAGAATAATTGTGGGATGAAAGGTGGGTTACTCCAAACCACTGTTGCATGCCCCCACAATTGGAACACATTAATTCATGTGATGTAATGATGTCAACAAAGGTGACGTGGGAATGTTCAGAGATTAAAAGTTCGAATGTGCGGATGTGAGATCCTTCAAAGCTCCAAATTCTTGAAGACCTAAATTTATGGAACTCAGATGCCTCAGGTTCCATAGTAAGTGTCCGCCATAAGATGTTGAGTAGACGTGGATGATTGATCCACCCAACTTCGCGAGTTCAGTAATCTGGAAATATGAGAGATTGTTGTGTTGTGACTTGAAAACTTTCAAAGTTGAAGTCCTCGGTAAGAACCTATTGATCTAGCACTTGATCACAGCCCATGGTCGCATGGGTCGGGGGAAGAGAAAACAGGGGCTAGTGCCCGAAAAATCTGTTAAAGAAGGGAAAAGGGTTAGGAAGGAAGCAGGTGGGTTTCATCTTGTTTGAACCCGCATCAAAAGAATACTAAAGACTTGGAACTTTGTAATAGGGTCCAACAAATATATAAGAGCAATTATCTCAGAGAAAATCTATCGTTGTGTTATCACTACAGAAAACTCTCCTAGGTTGTATATCAGAGATGCCTGGTAACTTAATATTTTTGTAACTATTTTCTCAATAATGGGTATGTGTTTGGATCAAGATGAATATCTTAATCACTGGATTGTATCTTCAAGACAATTTTGCTATATTCATGCAATACAAGGCCTTTAGGAGCTATTATCAGATAGGTTTGTAAATCAAATGGATAATAAAACCAATCAATTAACCAGAACATACATAGGCAATATATATATGATGGGTCAACAAACTAGCCAAAGATGCTTATGATTCTTTCTTAACAGTCAAAAGTAAGGTGACAGTTACCATGGGTCCTTTAAACATAGACAAAATAATGATTTCAACTCATATTCATAGACAAAGATGAGGGAGAGTCTGACAATAACAAATGAAAGAAGCTTGTAAGCTTAATATATTAAAGAAAGTGTCTTTTTACAATAATAGTAGATTATAGAACTCAAAATCGAACCCTTTGTTCATCAAATGTTCTTGGATTTATAGCCTTTACAAACAATTTCAATATCCTCAAAAGATGAATATGATAACCTCTTCTCCTATCTCAAATTCGAATTTGTGAGGTGGCTGGAAAAGACAGAAATTTCTGGAAATATGTTTCGCAAAGATTTGCCCATATCTCTCAAACCAAAACCGATGTGTAAAAACTGGAAGAGGATTTTGTAGATTGGTTTGTTGTGAGAAAAAAAATCTCTCATTTATTTGAGATTCGTTTTCAATTGTCTAGGATCTACGTTTCAAAAACATGTGTCAAACAAGGAAATTCTGAGATCCGTAAATTAGGGCTCATAGATGAATTCAAATATCCCAATATATGACACCTATAGAAAAAATGAGAGAGGTTATTTTTCTTTGATGTGTTAGAAACAAAAACCTCCTCCCGTTTCTCAAAAAGATTCTTCAGTCGCTCAAAATCATCATTTGAAAATGATGACTCAGCACAGTAAAAATAGACTTTTCTACACTTTCGGTGGCTTAGAAGCCCTTTTGGAAAGGCGCTTAGCCACCGAAACCTGAATTTTGATTTTTTTGAAGGGAAAACCAAATCAAATGTTTTTCAAACTTTATTACAAACCTAAGGCTCTAAAAAATGAACCTTAAAAAATTTAGAAATGTATTTTTCAATGACTTCCTATCACCTAAAATAAACAAATTTGACTATGTTATTTGAGGTGATAACATCTGGCTCCTTCTGGGGATGAAATCCTCCCTGCGAGGTTTCACGAAACCCATATCTAATGCCTTTAATGTTGGTTTATGGAGTCATTTGGCCTGTGCAACTGATCTTTTGCAAACCTGTAACTTGCATGTAGCCTTTACCATTGGGTTATGGAGGCATTTGGCCTTTAGAACTAATCCCCTGCAAACCTGTAGCCTTTATCTAGATAGTCTTCATGTCTTCGACAGCTGCAAAAAATCTCCCTAGACTGTGGGATAAGTGAAGAATTCCACCTTGGAAAACAAGTCATTCTTATGTCATTAATATGCAACAAACTTTATCTCTTTTACTTTGTTGGCACCTCCAAAACTGTGACAACACATTGAAATAGATCCTCTTAATAATAACCTTAACTTGTAAATCATCCTCGTACCCTTTAGGATGATCAAACTTGGATCTGTGAAAAAAGAGTTCCATTCTTCCCTTCTTTGTGCTTTCGGTGACTAGAGAGCTAAAATCTAAACCTGTAAGCCACTGAAAGCTCTGCTTTCGGTGGCTAATGAACAGTTGAAATGTACGCCTAATCCACTGAAAAGCCTGCTTTATAACAGTTGACAAAATTGCAAAAATGCATTTTCTCTTAACTTATTGATCTTTAAGGCTGCTCCTTTGGTCATGTTTTCTTGTCTACAGTAGCTATGATGAGATATGCCTTTGTTTGCAAGATTGATAATAGTTTTACCACAACCATATGTACCAAATGTGGCACATGTTCCTCCAAGCACAGAAGGAAATAGAGCATCTAAAACACATGGTTCAGTTAGCATAGAAATATCAGCTGCAAGCTTGACAGAGTCGGGCCAAGGTATATTTTGGATTTGAATGTTAGTTGAATAAGAGTAAAAATTTATGAAATAGAGTTCAAAGACTAATTCTAATATTATTTCTTTAAGCATCACATGAAACCCTGTACTGTGTGTTGAAACCTTTAACAAAAGTTTCCCTGTATCTATGGCATAATCACTGCTCCAATCTAGTAAAGTATTGATAGAATCATAAACTATATTTAGATTTCTCTAGTCATGATTTGATTTTCTAAAAATAATATGTTATCCCTTTAGCCTCGAATTTTATACTTTTCTACCAAATCTGGGATATATATATCACTTGTCTTCCCTGTTTTTCCATGAATTTTGGAAGGAAGTCCTCAAAATCTACAAGGAAATTTTTATTTTTATTTTTTTAAAAATAACTGGAAGATTCACTATTATCTGCAAGTTGGATTGCCTCCACTAATCTTAATACTCTGTTCTTCATAATTATACATTTCGAAGTAGCTTTCAAGTTTACTCTGTTTTGATCATGCTTTGTATGCTGACGAGAACACATCAATTCCTCACGAAGAACCAACACTCTAAATTTGCACTTGCCTAATTTCAAGCTATCAATGCTTTAGATCTTGTGCATACTATGCTTGTTGGAAAACAGAGGAAGTTAATAACAAAAACATAGCTAGATAATGGTGTTTCTCCTCATGGATGTGCTCCATGTGATATCATGTGTATTAGTATCAAGAGTATACTACATAAAACCTTAACTTTGTATTTGCGTGCCAAGACAAATTCGAATTGCTCAACCATGTGACTCACCATTTGGCTTGTAATAGGTCGCACTTCTATATAACTTAATACTATGATGTTGTTGATGTGTTGAACACATATGATGCCTCTGGTAGTCTCTCTCCTCGTGGCATGAACTAATCCTCGTGATACGAGCTATCTGATGGACATCTACACTATATTCTCGACAATTGGACATTGTCCATTTGTTCATTGCTTGGCCTTTCCTCTTGACAGTTGATCATGGACAACAAACCTCCAGATAGCATCATGAAGCTCGGGCTAGGTTTCTCCTTGGTGCAAAACTGTATTAAGAAACCTTATAGTAGATAAAAACAATAAGATGTGATAATATTGTCAATATGATGAACATAAAACTTTAACTACTCTGTAGGCTTCTCCTCCATGTAGCTTAGTCTAGGTATTTTATCATTGGCTCTTGACTCGTGAATTGATGGTATTGTATGCAAGTTAATGTGTTATTCTTTGACTGCAGGTCACATCTAGCTAGAGCATGGGAGTAGAAACTAGCCTATACAACTAATCTTTTGTGAACATGTAGTCTGCATGTAACCTGCTTGTAGTCTGCTAGTTTATTAATGAAATAAATCAACTGAAATGGATCTAGCTGCTCATATGAAGAGATTATTTAGCTGCCTACTCCTACACTAACCAAATATGAAAATTGGTCATGTATACACAGACTTCCATAACAACCATTGGAGCAACCTCAAAATTGAGATGACCTTATCTCTATCACTGCTTAATAGAAAGTAACTAAAAGATATCAACAATGATAAACAAACTTTCAGAAAGGCATACTCACTGGTGAATACTAATGAGTAAACAAAATCTGAAATTTTCAAAGGATCTAAAATATACAACTCCATCAAAGCTGCTACTAGGTCTCTGAATCCAAGATAAAAAATATTCTGACTCATAGAAAATAACTGCCCTTGTATGAATGCTTCTTTTCTTGCAATTAGATGTCTTTCTTGATAGTCTCCTTGTTGTTTCAACTGAGAAATGATATATTGTTGTTGACTGTCTTCAATTGGCAGAGAACCAACATCATAAATTTTTGTCTCCTTCACCATCACCTTCAACATTTCCTTCTGACTCAGATCCACTACTTTTTCCTGTTGATGTATGCTTTTGTTCTTTGACATTAATGTATTCATAAGAGACATGTTGATCTTCATCATTATCTAAAACAACAGAGACATCTGATATGATGGCAGATGTTTCTATGTTATTACTATCATTCAACACCTCTTGATCTGCTTGATAAATGTCTTCCTCTAAAATAGATGTAACATCACAAATCTGAGTTTCATGACTAACCGAATTTTTATGAAGCAAAGAAAACTCATTACAACATCCTTCAAAAAGATGTTCAACTGGAAAATATTCTTTATAAAAGGAATTGAAGGCTGTATGGAAACCTGTCAAAGAGATAACACTTCCATTTGGAAGAGACCAGCACCAGTCAAGAGCAATTCCCTCTAATGAATACCTGAAAAGCTTAATTTGAACATCCTCATGTATAATTTCAAGACGATGAATAAAGTCATGAAATTCCAACAAGTGTTCAGCTGGCACTTCCCACTCTTCTCCTCGAAATCTAGGAAGCCTATTCTCCCATTCATCTTTACTAGGTACTGGATGAGGGTAACCAAAAATACTTGAGAAATTGAAAAATGCATACCTCTTATTCATTTTATATTAGTGGAGTCGCCAACAGATTTCTGAACAATGAAATCATCACTGAATCTTCCCTTCATGGAGTCGCTAGATAGATGATTACAACCGAATTATGTCCAGAATTTGTCTATCATCAAAGATGGATCTTTTCGTATCCCAAGGAAGTTGAGCTTCAATCTCCTCTCCCCGACAATGACACCAATTTGTTATCACTCCAGGAAACTCTCCTAGGTTGTATATCAGAGATGCCTGGTAAATTAATCTTTTTGTAACTATTTTCTTAATAATGGGTGTGGGTTTGGATCAAGATGAATATCTTAATCACTGGATTGTATATTCAATACAGTCTTGCTATATTCATGCAATACAAGGCCTTCAGGGGCTATTATCAGATATGTTTGTAAATCAAATGGATAAGAAAACCAATCAGTTAACCAGAACATACATAGGCAATATATATATATATATATATATGATGGGTCAACAAACTAGCCAAAGATGCTTATGATTCTTGCTTAACAGTCAAAAGTAAAATGGAAGTTACCATGGGACCATTAAACATAGACAAAAGAATGATTTCAACTCATATGCATAGACAAACATGAGGGAGAGTTTGACAATAACAAATGAAAGAAGCTTGCAGGCTTAAGATATTAAAGAAAGTGTCTTTTTACAATAACAATAGATTATAGAACTCAAAATCGAACCCTTTGTTCATCAAATGTTCTTGGATTTATAGCCTTTACAAACAGTTTCAATATCCTCAAAAGATGGATCTGATAACCTCTTCTCCCATCTCAAATTTGAATTTGTGAGGTGGCTGGAAAAGACAAAAATTTCTGGAAATATGCTTCTCAAAGATTTGCCCATATCTCTCAAACCAAAACTGTTGTGTAAAAACTGGAAGAGGATTTTGTATACTGGTTTGTTTTGAGAAAAAACCTCTCTCAGTTATTTGAGATTCATTTTCAATTGTCTGGGATCTGCATTTCAAAAACATGTGTCAAACAAGGAAATTATGAGATCCAAAAATTAGGGCTCAAAGATGAATTCGAATCTCCCAATATATGACACTTGTAGGGAAAATGAGAGATTTTATTGTTCTTTGATGTGTTATCAACAAAAAATTCCTCCCGGTTCTCAAAAAGATTCTTCAATCGCTCAAAATCATCATTTGAAAATGATGACTCAACATAGTAAAAACAGACTTTTCTGGACTTTCGGTGGCTTAGAAGCCCTTTTGGAAAGGCGCTTAGCCACCAAAACCTGAGTTTTGATTTTTTTGAAGGGAAAACCAAATCAAATGTTTTTCAAACTTTATTACAAACCTAAGGCTCTAAAAAATGAACCTTAAAAAATTTAGAAATGTATTTTTCAATGACTT
>JZKD02S1674133.1:2031087-2053853 GCA_000966675.3 Picea glauca | reverse complement strand
GTGGTATCCCACCTTTGACTCCCATACTTGGATGAGTACGTGGTCATATACCATGGATGCAAGAGGGTATAAATTTGAACATGTTCATAATTGGATTCTAGTTTCCCTAAATGTTAGAGTTTTGAGGCTGCATGTATTCGTGTCCAAGAGGTTGGGAGAATGTTGGATGTATGCTTGGTTTTTGGGTTGTGTAGAGGCTTACATGAATGCTTGGTTCATGGGTTGTGTAGATTTTGACATGAACGCTTGGTTTTTATATTATGTATAGGTTGACATGAATACTTGGTTTACATATGGAGATGAATGTTTTGGAGTAGGACATTAACATTCCTTGGATAAGGTTTTGAAATTTTTTATTGTAAGGGGCCAATTGTTGTTGCTACACATTTACTTTGCTTGTTTATAATATATCAAGGATAGAAGTTCAAGGTAAAGTTTGAGGAGCCATCATAGATGTACTAGGACTCATGGATATAAGGGATAATGGGATGGTTTATGGGGAGACCCAAGGTTTATTTGGGTCATGGATAGTGAGTGGAGCAACCACTTGAGATAAAGAAGGAAATATATATGTTCCATCAAAAAGGGGATATGTTGAAGAGGACGAGAGAGGTTCAGATCAAGGGAAACAACTATTGATCTAAGAGGAGGGGCTTCCCTATTGCTTGGAAGAGAGGTGAGTTTCAAGATAAGAGGGAGGATTAGTGAGTTGAATGTGAGAAACTCACAATATATCAAGGGCTTGTGAGAACTCTATCTCAACACCTTGGAGGAATATCGAATGGTGGAGATGGGGAAAGGGATCATGAGTAGTGACTTAACCTACCATGTAAATAATGTTAAATTGAATGGCCCCATCATATAGAGGTAAAACCCAGAGCAGGAATTACTTTAGGAAGTAACCATGTAGGATTCCAAAGACAAATAAGAGGAACCTCACTTATTTTCGAGAAAAGGGACACAACACTCCCTATTGTAGGGGAATGATAGTATAAGAAGTATCATTTACCAGATAGAGGGGGGATAAAAGTAGTCTTTGACCACTTCCAGAATGGGATCATCCTTTTTAAGAAGGACAAGGACTAAAATATCTTCAAGGGAATTTTATATATTTCCATCAAGGACATGGAAAATTCTGATGTGGAAAATTTTTCATGGAGGCATTTCTCTCAAACCTCTTCATGAAATATTGTGAATCTATGGTGTATGTACATATATGTGACTTGTGGGTTTATGATAATACTTTGAATTCTTCAATAACATTTCTCATTTTCATTATATGGAGCTTTGTCGGTCATGACCTTATGTAAACCATTCAATTTAGTGTTTGTTGCACTAAGTGTAAAGAACAATGTTGGAGAATTATAAGACGTAAGTTAGGTATGAGCTATTTGTTACCTCTTTATTCCCTTTTATTTTAATGGTATCCATATTTTGTATTTATCAAATGAGGAACTACCCCAGAATTGATTCCATTAGACACAAACTCAATCCTAAGGCCAACTAAGGAAAAAAAACAACACACGCTAATTAATCTAAGAGTCAAGCATGCAAACAAACCTTCTCACAAAGAAGCACTAGTTGGTGATGGAATCCAATATCACAGGATCGATGCACGAAGGGGGCAAGTTTCGACAGGTGGGAAATTTACGTTGACAACCTGATTAACGAACTAACACCCTGGTCCAAGTTACCTCACCGAGCAATGGGAAACCCTCCAAGGAGTCCAAGTGAGTCTAGACAATGTCAATTCCAGGAACAACACCACCTTCCCTATGTTGTCACCTTGTGTAGGAAGTCTAAAATATTATGGCCTCTATGGTACCACCTACTATACCAAAGAAAAGGGGGGATAGTCGATAGTCGACACCAAGAGCAACAAAGTAAGGTTGATTACTCTGTCGGCCCCAATGTGACCTTGTGCTTGACCCTTATGTTAGAAGTGATTCTCAAAGTCATTGATATAGCAACTGGATTTCACTCTCTAACTCAACGATTTGTGTTTTTTTAGCAGCTTTGGAAAGGTATTCTCACAATCCTATTCCAAAGCTCTACACCTAATATAAGATGGTTTTGAAGAGACCTAGAAAAGTTGCTAGATAAATTTTAATTAGTGCTTGATTTTAGGATGTAGTTACTCAAAGGAGTGGTCATGAAACTGATGGTGCTTCGACTCATCTCTTTAAATCATGCAAGAGGAAAATGAATTGCAATAATTTCATATTCGATGAAAACTAGCTACGGGAAGGAGAAAGAGGTTTTAAGCAAAGAAATAATTTCTTGATAGATTACTATGTGTGAACTGCTAATGATAAAAAGTATGAGCTAATTATCTAGATAAATTGAAGCAAAATGACCCAAATTATAAAAATATTGTAACATCCCTGGCCACCAACAGGCTTGTAAATGCCACGTACACAACCTTAACTTAGCCTTTAAAGCTCTGATACCATATTGTAACATCCTCGACCATAAACCCCATGGTCGGACAATGCCACTACTCCTGCAGCTCTATTGCTCTATTCTGATCTATGACAGCTCCAGCCTTAAACTATTGGGCTATGCCACATGGAGATACTTGCGGAAAAACATACACATCCATATAAACATAGAATGACTATTCTACGTATATATAACATAATAATGCGAAAATAATAGTAAGCCTACACATGCAACATATACAACATATATAGGCGATACTCATCAATTAAAACATATGTACCATTACACAGCATGTAAATGAACATAAAAGTGGTGCTTATCTTTTATTAGAAGACCACCAACTACGTGCAGACCTTCCACAAACCTCCCAACCATAGACCACGCTGCTCATCATGCTTAGCAATGGGTCACCCCCGAGTTGGGACTAAGATCCACCCAAGGCAAGGGATTCCTAGACTAGGCTGGGGTTACAAGAAAACTGCACAGAGAAATTGAAAGGATTCTCTCGAGGAGCCTTCTTACGCCCACTAATCATGGACTCTCATTCCTCACATGCCTGTTGCACCCGAGAGTATACACCTTCACAATCACAGTCCATCGGTGCTTCACCTCCCTCTCTGGGTCTCAACAATAGGCCAGATCAGGAATTCTCAGAGCTTCGTAGTTGGTGTTGGACTCTCTCTCAGAGAAAACCACTTCCCAACAGACTCTCTCACCTGGAGAGAGTTGTTCACAGGCCTAGAAACCTACCTCTTCTACCACGGGCCTGACAACCCGCTTCTTCAGCACATTCCTCGACTCAGCTCCAGCCAGATGAGGACAATAGTAACGGTTCAACACTCATTCACATAGGAATGACAGAAGGTGTTAGCGTCAGAAGTCACTCCTAGATTTCTTTCAAGAGCAGAGCCCGACGCCCATCAATTTTATGTCACGATAGATTTAATGGGTGATCAAATGGGTAGAGACTCGGGGAGATATCACTCTAACTCAGGGACTGTTTCTGGTATGTAAGGAACAAAGGATGTCTTGATATAACTTCAGTCAGTGAGTTGATTTAAAGATTACTAGGTTGAAGACTTGGTGAGAGAAATGAACAAACTACCTCAGGCAATAGACCTTTCAGTAGTTTGTAGAAGAAAAATTCTGAATGCAAGATCCTCTTGGTTTAGGGCTTCGAGAAACTGAAAGGGGGACTTGACTGGATCCTCCAATTCCAAGTCGTTCAGTGCTAAGAAAATCACAAAGACTGATTAGAAATAACACAACTATTACAGTTATCCAACCTACATCATCCTATAACAGTCACAACTCAACTGGATCCTCCAATTTCGAGTTTCTCTAATACAGTGTAAACAAAAACGTGAAAGAAACTGACATTCATAAGGCAAGAAGTCTCAAGAGTCCATGCATAACCAGAATAACAGTTCTTCATTAAAGTTTTACAGCTGGGAGCCTTTCTCAACCATCGATGATTACAAAAATACAAAGACTGAGTCTATATATTCAGAAAAACTTGCCTAACAGAGGCGTGCTCAGTCATCCAAGGCTTGGTGTCCCTTCAGCCAAATTCAAATAGATATTCTTCGTTAGACGCCACCTTAACTGCGCATGGCTCCTGCAAGGGGAGTAGCTGAGCCATTAAATGTCGAGTTGGTGTGTGCAGACCTCTCCGGCTAGTCAAGGACTCGACATGGCTTCTTTGGAAAAATTGGTACACAGGACCCTCTCGGGCAGATAGCTTGCCAGACCCTCCATACCTTACACTTAATGAATGAGGAGAGGTTTCAACCACCCCTTCTCACCTTCATTTACTCTAAGCGAAAACTAGGATTGAGGTCGAATCAAATGGTACCTGGAGATCGTGATGATCCCTTCTATGAACAAACTTGACACCTTTATCCCCTCTTGCACAACTCTTTTTCTTTTCCAAGTGACCACGGGCTTTAACCCTGTGTTTACTCTCAAAGGCACTTTTGGCATTCGTGAATAGGAAGGATCTAATCCTTTCTTATCACATTCGTGATGAGTGAAACGTCGAGATGGCTTAATTGGGTGCCTTGCGTCCCTCTCATATCTGACAGTTCTGAACTCACCCGACGATACTGTGGGCCCTAGGTCCTGGACGCTTTTGGCACCTTGTGCCTCGAAAATATGACAGAGCTGCTCCTTGCACTTCGAAGTCACAATGGGTGAAAAGGCGAGGAGCTTAATCATGCACCAGGTGTCCCCTTTGGATGGACGACTGAAATTGCTCCGTGATACTGCGGGCACGACTTTGGATGCTTTTGGCGCTTCGAGGTTCGGGGTTTTGAGATGTAGAATGACATAGAACCCTCACCCTTTGAATTCTTGACTTCTGAAAAGCCAACGTGACTAGATCTCACGCCACCTGTCCTTTGGATAAACAACTGCTATCCTTTCTTGCATGCAATACGGGCGCTATCCGTCGTGCTAATCTCAGCGCAACTCCGCTAACCGCGATTTCCTGCTGACCGCCGATCTGCTCTTATGGATGAATCTAGGCCGTTGACAATATAATCTCCCCCGCTTACTTACTTGGAAGCCTAAAATGAGATTTTCCTGTGCTGCGCTCGGGCGGTTCTCGTGCAACTTGCAGACCTGAATAATCTTGTGCCTAGGACAAGAAATGTTACTAACAGAAGGAAACATGCCACACTCAGTCTAGGAAATGTGTGGCCATAACAACCCACCATTACGACACCACACAACTTAGACAAATACGAAATACTCGGTCTTCATAGAAAATGTGGCTTAGTCTAGGGGTTCTCACTGGTTTTAGGATGCGTGACCAGAGGAAAAAACACAAGGGTCGAGTACAGAGGCAAAATAGGTTCAGACTGAGGGTGTATCGGCTTCTCAAGAAAACATCACAGGATTCAGGTTTCAGATCTGCGTGAGGCATAATGAGATCAGACACATCGATCACACAATTTAGACAATGGACGACCGAATGGAGGACGAACCCACGCGGAGGTTGGAAGAATGACTCATGGCCCCCAATACAGCTGAAACTTCAGCTTTTAGCTGCATGCACCCAGGTTGACACTTGCCTTCCTGGAGCTGCATGAGTTCCACTTAGCACACGTTCCCTTTATAGGAACTTAGTACAACACTCAACATGTCCACCTTAGCCTTTAGGAAATAATAATAAATTATTATCCCCTTTAGAGTTAATCCCCCTAGCTTAGCCCCTAGTCCCACACACTTAGCTTCCTCCCTTACCCAACCTTGTGGAATCTTATCCCCCCATCACTCTTTCTTCATGGTCGGTCTTCACGCAACAATGTTTATATTTTATTAATGATCTGCATACTTACATACACAAAATCAGGCTCTTGGCCTTTAACAGCTAGGCTCTTCGGCCTAATCACCAAATAAGCCTCCTAGCTTATTATAACTCGGCTCACTAGCCTACAAAACATTCTTGCAATTTATAAATACAATTGGGGCCCGTCCTTGGGGATATTGCAATCCCCTCCCCTTATTTTTGCACTGTCCTCAGTGCAACTTTCACACAACATCAACAAGATTTCCAAAATCTTCAAAAAGATGCAGGTATTATGTCCGCATAACATATTTATGCTCCCATCTTGCGTCCTCAAGACCGTACCAGGTCCATTGGACTTTTACAATCCCCATGGCTCGATTTAGGAGCTACTTTCCTTTCCTGGTAAAATATGTGCATCAGATGCACTTGCAAGATGCCTTCTTTCTCCACCTGAATCACATTCCAATCGATTACATGATTAGCATCAGGTATACATTCTTTAAGCAATGAAATATAAAACAAATTTTGTACAACCATGGATGGTGGTAATGTAAGCATATATGCAATGTATATATATGTATATACAGACAATTATAATAACATTATAACTTGTATATAACATACACAACATACACAACATACAATAATTAGAGAATTTTACTTATCTTTTGATTTGAGAAGACTTTCCACCACTGAGCAGGGCTATGACTCCATCAAGGCAATGGCTTCCCAAGATAGCCATGGTCCACAATCCATATCCACATGGTCTAGGCCAAGGTACCAAACCTTAGCATCACTCCAACCATTCAAACCTCATCAACACTCCAACCAACGGTCTCTCATTCCCCACATGCCTGTCCCACCCCAAGAGTGTACACCTTCACCGTCACACATTCCATCAGCTGCTACACCTCCCTTTCCTTGGGCTTCAACAACAGGCCGACTCAAGAAATATCAGAGCACCGTGGCTCCCAAAGTTCCAACTTCCCTCAGAGATTTCCAATCAGCATCTTCTCGAGCTACTCTTTGTAATCAACATTCTAACTTTAATCAACATCATCTCATTTGCATCACCCACATGCATTTATCATGAGAAAACATAAAATAATTAATTAGAGAATTGTACTTATCTTTTGATTTGAGAAGACCTTCCACCCCTGAGCAGGGCTATGACTCCATCAGGGCAATGGCTTCCCAAGATAGCCACAGTCCACAATCCATATCCACATGGTCTAGGCCAAGGTACAAAACCTCAACAACACTCCAACCATTCAAACCTCAGAAGCACTCCAATCAACGATCTCTCATTCCCCACATTCCTGTCCCACCCCAGGAGTGTACACCTTCACTATCACACAGTCCATCGGCTGCTACACCTCCCTTTCCTTGGGCTTCAACAACAGGTCGACTCAGGAAGTCTCAGAGCACTGTGGCTCCCAGAGTTCCAACTTCCCTCACAGATTTCCAGTCAATATCTTCTTGAGATACTCTTTGTAATCAACATTCTAACTTTAATCAACATCATTTCAACTACATCATGCACATGAAGTTATCATGAGAAAACATAAAAGAATTCATTTAGGAACTCCAACTTAGTTCAAAAAGGAATTCAACTTTTTCCCCAAAACAGGAAATTCCATTTCATAATTCATCTTGGTTGTTGTCATATTATGAATGTAACCATCCTTATGGTTTTCCAGAGGCACCAAACTGCATACCATTTTTCTTGTAATTCTTCCTCTTTCATATAGCCAACAAATTGTCATTATTTTTTGTACATCATAATTCATTATGTACAACACCTTATGAAATGATCTTAGAATTGCCTGCACCTAGCAATTAAATAAAAAATACCAAACAACTTGACCAAATAGAATGAATCATCATTCTATGCATATGAATGTTAATAATTAATAACATTAAGTTTATTATTTCAATTTTCTGAGCATAAAATTTGTTGCAGTCTCTATTCTTGTGACTACCTGGCTTGCAAATTTCCTATTGCAATGTTTAACAGTTCCTGAAATGTTCTCAACTTCTTGAGTTAGCAACATTTCAAACATTAGTATAATTATTTCCATGAAATAATATATATGAATGTACTTACAAAACATATTCAACCATTGCATTTAGTATACAATTCTATCACTTACTATGCATGAGTGCAATTCTCAATGCATACTTATTCAGCGCACCTTGCATTGAATTACATAATTATCTTTATCTAAGTCATGTATCTCACCATCCAAGAGTTGGAATTCTGGCCAATGTGTTGACACATTATCCACACACTTCCTATTGTCTTCCCAATTAATTGTATTCCTTCCTTTTCGACCCAAACACTACACCAAGAATATAATTTTGTGGTTTTCATTAGTGCTAGAAAAAAGGTTGCAACCCAAGTTTTATTTAAAAGTAGGAAGCTTTGAGTACCTGTGTGGCTCATAAAATTTCCATATCCATACCTTGCCATATACAACCATGCCTTGGTCTCATACATGACTAGCTTACTGGCATTCATTCTTATAAGAAGTTCTCATCTTTTAATTTTCTTTGGTTACTACCCCATAACCAAAGTAACATGACAATCTATTGTGTCAGTGTGTGCATTCAGAAGCTAAAAATATTTGAATTAATACACACCTCCAGCCTTTACCACATCCAGTGGTATGCATTCAATAATATAATCATGTGATTTTATATAATAACTCTAGATGAGGAAATTCTTACCTAAATTTCCTTTCAACAATTATGCAAAAAGAGTAATAAAAACTCATACCTGCATGACTGCCATTAATAAATTTTATACTACTTGAATATATGATTGCAATAGAAGTGTTCATGCTTCTTTTATCAAAATTATAACCAACACTTCATACCTTTGTTAATTCCTTCCTTATTCAACAATATCACCAACAACACTTGCAAACATGTAAGCATTCTTTCCTCTGGCTAACCCAACCAGCCATAGCATACTAGCTGCCACAAAAATTGCAACAACTTCTTTCTCCCTATAAAATTTTCTCTTACTGATCCCAAAAGTATTCAATTATTCTTGGATTCCTAAATATTCTTTTGCTCCCACTATGATCATTGTGCATGATTATTCCTACCCTGAGCACTTTCGACATAGTGCCCCCACCTCAGCAGGGTCTCCTGACCTCTCGGTCAATGGATCTTCAACTCTCTAAGTTGGGGCAGCTCTTCAGGTCCCTACTAGAACCTCCACAAAACAAATCCACAGGCCTTGTGCCAAGCCTCACCCACGAGAACTAGTGGCGCGTGCAAGCTTCCTCTACGTGATCATCATCTATGACCATGTCCCTATCCAAAAGGCATTTTGAGATTTCATGTATTGGGTGTTTCTATATGAGTCACCTTTGAATCTCTCCATCCTCGAAATCTAAAATAAGAGTCTAGCGTGTGCTATCTCTTCTCTTAACTTCCACCAGTGTGACTTCTAGCTATGACCTAGGGCCCAACTTCCGAGCACTACGAGACTTTACCCTTCATGAAATTCAAGGATTATCTCTCCTCCTTTCTCTCTAGGTCTGAACTCCTGAACTCCGTTCACCTCAGATCAATGGTCCACATCTTTTCGGGTTTGACGGTCTAGATCAATTCCTCACGAATCGACAATTCATATTTTAGGGTTTTGAAAAATAGTTCCCCTATTTTCTTTTGATCTCTAGTTTTCCGAAATTTACGTGAGTTAGATCCAACGACTCACATCTCCTCATAATCCAATGGTGTGGATCCTTTCTCGTGAATTGGGACTTCATGGTTCACAAAATCAGAAAAAAATTCTCTTCCCATTTCCAACTTCTGACTTCATGAAATTCAAGTGTGTCAGATCAACGCCTCACACTTGTCGTGATTCAATGGTCTATATCTCTCCTCACGAATCGGATATTCATGTTTCAGGATTTTCGAGAGCAACTTCCTCCATTCTCCCAACTCCCAATTTTTGATTTCACGGTGAAAGGAATCAACGGTTCGATCTTCCTTGAGATCAATGGTTCACTAACTCTGAGTGTTGAATGACTCTCAACATTATCCTCCTCGTAGTTTCTTTTGATCTAATGACACACGACTATCGTCACTTCTCCCTCCAAGGATTCCTACTCTCCGTTTGGGTTCTCAATGACTTCTTGCGAAATATCTTGACGTCACTTCTTATGGACTTGAATTCCTCCCTAACTTGAAGGATTTAGAATATTTCAAAGGCTTCGACAGTGTTTTCCCTCCCGAGATTTTGTTAATGAAATTTTAAATTCACCCTGATGCACACTTGCGCTCTGCGTGAGAACTTGCACTGTTTCTCCCTGAGATTTTAACTTACTCAGTCTCAAAGGGACTCGACCCTTCTGCATCTTCCAAAATACTTTCTGGTGCCCTCCTGGCACACTATACGCTCATCTTCTTGAGCCCTTCGAAAAACAAGTTTCCTCTATACGCACTCCTTTCGCTTGATATGCACACCTTGCATATCTTACAGAAGAGAACAATTGAAAATTATTCAATTTCTCTGAAAACTCATTCACTCACCAAGAACATCATATGTTCACAAAATACATAATAAAAGTAAACTATGAAGCAATATCAACACTATACAATTGGATCAATTTTCTCTGTTCTATTCATTTAAAAAAAAAACAAAACATGATTACAATTCTTGTCTTTCACAGATGCATTACAATGAAAATTTTTCTAAATACCAAGAAGTCTCTCTCTCACATTCTTTATTCTATCTAAAGACATTTATAGCACTTTTTATGTTTTAATGTAACCATTACATATGGATTCCTCTTTTCGAGACCTTCCCAATCACAACTTCCTTGTTCAATTTTGAGCCTTGAGAAGAAATCTATGATCCTTTAAAACTTGTGCTTCTTTTCCGATGCACTTCTTGTGCAACGTGTTATCTCCTCAAATAACACAGTCAAATTTGTTTATTTTAGGTGATAGGAAGTCATTGAAAAATACATTTCTAAATTTTTTAAGGTTCATTTTTTAGAGCCTTAGGTTTGTAATAAAGTTTGAAAAACATTTGATTTGGTTTTCCCTTAAAAAATATCAAAACTCAGGTTTTGGTGGCTAAGCGCCTTTCCAAAAGGGCTTCTAAGCCACCGAAAGTGCAGAAAAGTATGTTTTTATTATGCTGAGTCATCATTTTCAAATGATGATTCTGAGCGAATGAAGAATCTTTTTGAGAAACAGGAGGATTTTTTTGTTGATAACACATCAAAGAACAATAAACTCTCTCATTTTTCCTACAAGTGTCATATATTGGGAGATTTGAATTCATCTTTGAGCCCTAATTTTTGGATCTTAGAATTTCCCTGTTTGACACATATTTTTGAAATGCAGATCCCAGGAAACTAAAAATGAATCTCAAATAACTGAGAGAGGTTTTTTCTCACAACAAACCGATATACAAAATCCTCTTCCAGTTTCTACACAATGGTTTTGGTTTGAGAGATATGGTTAAATATTTGAGAAGCATATTTCCAGAAATTTCTGTCTTTTCCAGCCACCTCACAAATTCAAATTTGAGATAGGAGAAGAGGTTATCAGATCCATCTTTTGAGGATCTTGAAATTGTTTACAAAGGCTATAAATCCAAGAACATTTGATGAACAAAGGGTTCGATTTTGAGTTCTATAATCTATTTTTATTGTAAAAAGATACTTTCTTTAATATATTAAGCTTGCAAGCTTCTTTCATTTGTTATTGTCAGACTCTCCCTCATCTTTGTCTATGCATATGAGTTGAAATCATTATTTTGTCTATGTTTAATGGTCCCATGGTAACTATCATCTTACTTTTGACTGTTAATCAAGAATCATAAGCATCTTTGGCTAGTTTGTTGACCCATCATATATATATATTGCCTATGTTTGTTCTAGTTAACTTATTGGTTTTCTTATCCATTTGATTTACAAACCTATCTGATAATAGCTTCTGAAGGCCTTGTATTGCATGAATATAGAAAGACTATATTGAATATACAATCCAGTGATTAAGATATTCATCTTGATCGAAACCCACACCCATTATTGAGAAAATAGTTACAAAAAGATTAATTTACCAGGCATCTCTAATATACAACCTAGGAGAGTTTCCTGGAGTGATAACAAATTGGCGTCGTTGCCGTGGAGAGGAGATTGAAGCTCAGATTCCTTGGGAGACGAAAAGATTCATCTTTGATGATAGAAAAATTCTAGACATAATTCATTTGTAATCATCTATCTAGCGAATCCATGAAGGGCAGATTCAATGACGATTTCATTGTTCAGAAATCTGTTGGCGACTCCACTGATATAAAATTTATAAGAGGTATGCATTTTGCAATTTCTTAAGTATTTCTGGTTACCCTCATCCAGTACCTAGTAAAGATGAATGGGAGAATAGTCTTCCTAGATATTGAGGAGAAGAGTGGGAAGTGCCAGCTGAACACTTGGAATTTCATGACTTTATTCATCGTCTTGAAATTATACATGAGGATGTTCAAATTAAGCTTTTCAGGTATTCATTAGAGGGAATTACTCTTGACTAGTGTCGGTCTCTTCCAAATGGAAGTGTTATCTCTTTGACAGGTTTCCATACAACTTTCAATTCCTTTTATAAATAATATTTTCCAGTTGAACATCTTTTTGAAGGATGTTGTAATGAGTTTTCTTTGCTTCATAAAAAATTTGTTAGTCACGAAACTCAGATTTGTGATATTACATCTATTTTAGAAGAAGACATTTATCAAGTAGATCAAGAGGTGTTGAATGATAGTAATAACATATAAGCATCCGCCATCATATCGGATGTCTTTGTTGTTTTAGATATTGATGAAGATCAACATGTCTCTTATGAATATATTAATGTCAAAGAACAAATGCATACATCAGCAGGAAAAAGTAGTGGATCTGAGTCAGAAGGAAATGTTGAAGGTGATGGTGAAGGAGAACAAAAATTTATGATGCATGTTTCTCTGCCAATTGAAGACAGTCAACAACAATATATCATTTCTCAGTTGAAACAACAAGGAGACTATCAAGAAAGACATCTAATTGTAAGCAAAGAAGCATTCATACAAGGGTAGTTATTTTCTATGAGTCAAAATATTTTTTATCTTGGATTCAGAGACCCAATAACAACTTTGATGGAGTTGTATATTTCATATCCTCTAAAAATTTTAGATTTTGTTTACTCATCAGTATTCACCAGTGAGTATGCCTTTCTGAAAGTTTATTTATCATTGTTGATATCTTTTAGTTACTTTCTATTAAGTAGTGATAGAGATAAGGTCATCTCAGTTTTGAGGTTGCTCCAATGGTTGTTATGGAAGTCTATGTATACATGACCAATTTTCATATTTGGTTAGTGTAGGAGTAGGCATCTAAATAAGCTCTTCATACAAGCAGCTATATCCTTTGTAGTTGATTGATTTCATTAATAAACTAGTAGCAGGTTACATGCAGACTACATGTTCACAAAAGATTAGTTGTATATGCTAGTTTCTTCTCCCATGCTCTAGCTAGATGTGACCTACAGCCAAATAATAACACATTAACTCGCATACGATATCATCAATTCACGTGTCAAGAGCTAATGACAAAGTACCTAGACTAAGCTACATGGAGGAGAAGCCTACGGAGTAGTTAAAGTTTTATGTTCATCATATTGACAATATTATCACATCTTATTGTTTTTAGCTACTATAAGGTTTATTAATACAGTAATGCACCAAGGAGAAACCTAAACCGAGCTTCATGATGCTATATGGAGGTTTGTTGTCCATGATCAACTGTCAAGAGGAAAGGCCAAGCAATGAACAAATGGACAATGTCCAATTGTCGAGAATATAGTGCAGATGTTCATCAAATAGCTTGTATCACAAGGATTAGTTCATGCCACAAGGAGAGAGACTACCAGAGGCATTATATGTGTTCAACAGATCGAAAACATCATAGTATTAAGTTATATAGAAGTGCGACCTATTACAAGCCAAATGGTGAGTCACATGGTTGAGAAATTCAAATTTGTCTTGGCACGTAAATACAAAGTTAATGTTTTATGTAGTATACTCTTGACACTAATAAACAAGGTATCACATGGAGCACATCCAGGAGGACAAAAACCATTATCTAGCTATGCTTTTGTTATTAACTTGTTCTATTTGCCAACAAGCATAGTATGCACAAGATCTAAAGCATTGATAGCTTGAAATCAGGCGAGTGCAAATTTAGAGTGTTGGTTCTTCGTGAGGAATTAATGTGTTCTCATCAACATACAAAGCATGATCAAAACAGAGTACACTTGAAAGCTACTTCGAAATGTATAATTATGAAGAACAGAGTATTAAGATTAGTGGAGGAAATCCAACTTGCAGATAGCAGTGAATCTTCCATATCTTTTTTAAAAAATAAAAATAAAAATTTCCTTGCAGATTTTGAGGACTTCCTTCCAAAATTCATGGAAAAACAGGGTAGACAAGTGATAGAAATATCCCAGATTTGGTAGCAAAGTATAAAATTCGAGGCTAAAGGGATGACATATTATTTTTAGAAAATCAAATCATGACTATAGAAATCTAAGTATAGTTTCTGATTCTATCAATACTTTACTAGATTGGAGCAGTGATTATGCCACAGATATAGGGGAACTTTTGCTAAAGGTTTCAACACACAATACAAGGTTTCATGTGATGCTTAAAGAAATAATATTAGAATTAATCTTTGAACTCTATTTCACAAATTGTTACTCTTATTCAACTAGCATTCAAATCCAAAATATACCTTGGCCAGTCTCTGTCAAGATTGCAGTTGATATTTCTATGCTAACTAAACCATGTGTTTTAGATGCTCTGTTTCCTTCTGTTCTTGGAGGAACATGTGCCACATTTGGTACATTCGGTTGTGGTAAAACTACTATCACTCTTGCAAACAAAGGCATATCTCATCATAGCTGTTGTAGAAAAGAAAACATGATCAAAGGAGCAACCTTAAAGATCAATAAGTTAAGAGAAAATGCATTTTTGCAATTTTGTCAACTGTTATAAAGTAGGCTTTTCAGTGGATTAGGCGTACATTTCAACTGTTCATTAGCCACCAAAAGGAGAGCTTTCGGTGGCTTACAGGTTCAGATTTTAGCTCTCTAGTCACTGAAAGCACAGAGAAGGGAAGAATGGAACTCTTTTTGCACAAATCCAAGTTTTATCATCCTAAAGGGTACGAGGATGATTTACAAGTTAAGGTTATTATTAAGAGGATCTGTTTCAATGTGTTGTCATAGTTTTGGAGGTGCCAACAAAGTAAAAGAGATAAATTTTGTTGCATATTAATGACAAAAGAATGACTTGTTTGACAAGGTGGAATTCTTGACTTATCCCACAGTCTAGGGAGATTTTTTGCAGCTATCGAAGACATGAAGACTATCCAGATAAAGGCTACAAGTTTGCAGGGGATCAGTTCTAAAGGTCAAATGACTCCATAACCCAATGGTAAAGGCTACATGCAAGTTACAGGTTTGCAAAAGATTAGTTGCATAGGCCAAATGTCTCCATAACCCGATAGGAAAGGCATTATATCTGAGTTTCTTGAAACCTCACAGGGAGGATTTCATCCCCAGAAGGAGCCAAATGTTATCTCCTCAAATAACACAGTCAAATTTGTTTATTTTAGGTGATAGGAAGTCATTGAAAAATACATTTCTAAATTTTTTAAGGTTCATTTTTTAGAGCCTTAGGTTTGTAATAAAGTTTGAAAAGCATTTGATTTGGTTTTCCCTTCAAAAAAATCAAAATTCAGGTTTCGGTGGCTAAGCGCCTTTCCAAAAGGGCTTCTAAGCCACCGAAAGTGCAAAAAAGTCTATTTTTATTGTGTCGAGTCATCATTTTCAAATGATGATTCTGAGTGACTGAAGAATCTTTTTGATAAATGGGAGGAGGTTTTTGTTTCTAACACATAAAATAAAAATAACCTCTCTCAGTTTTCCTACAGATGTCATATATTGGGAGATTCAAATTCATCTCTAAGCCCTAATTTTCGGATCTCAGAATTTCCCTGTTTGACACATGTTTTTGAAATGCAGATCCTAGGAAACTAAAAATGAATGTCAAATAAATGAGAGAGTTTTTTTCTCAAAACAAACCAATGTACAAAATCATCTTCCATTTTTTACACAACAGTTTTGGTTTGAGAGATATGGGTAAATCCTTGAGCAACATATTTCCAAAAATTTTTGTCTTTTCCAGCCACCTCACAAATTCAAATTTGAGATAGGAGAAGGGTTATCAGATCCATCTTTTGAGGATATTGAAACTGTTTGTAAAGGCTATAAAGCCAATAACATTTGATGAACAAAGGGTTCGATTTTGTGTTCTATAATCTATTGTTATTGTAAAAAGACACTTTCTTTAATATATTAAGCTTCCAAGCTTCTTTCATTTGTTATTGTCAGACTCTCCATCATCTTTGTCTATGCATATGAGTTGAAATCATTATTTTCTTTATGTTTAATGGTCCCATGGTAACTGCCACCTTACTTTTCACTGTTAAGCAAGAATCATAAGCATCTTTGGTTAGTTTTTTGACCCATCATATATATATTGCCTATGTATGTTCTGGTTAATTGATTGGTTTTATTATCCATTTGATTTACAAACCTATTTGATAATAGATCCTAAAGGCCTTGTATTGCATGAATATAGAAAAACTGTCTTGAAGATACAATCCAGTGATTAAGTTATTCATCTTGATCTAAACCCACACCCATTATTGAGAAAATAGTGACAAAAAAATTAAGTTACCAGGCATCTCCGATATACAACCTAGGAGAGTTTTCTAGAGTGATAACACAACAATAGCTTTTCTCTGAGCTAATTGCTCTTATATCTTTGTTGGACCCTATTACAAAGTTCCAAGTCTTCACTATTCTTTTGATGCAGGTTCGAACTAGACGAAACCCACCTGCTTCCTTCCTAACCCTTTTCTGTTCTTTAACACATTTTTTGGACACTAGCCCCTGTTTTCTCAACCCCCAACCCACACGACCATGGGCTATGATCAAGTGCTAGATCAATAGGTGCTTACCCATGACTTCAGGTTCGAAATTTTTCAAAGCACAATGCAACAATCTCTCAGATTTCCAGATTAACGAACTCACGAAGTAGGGCGGATCAATCGTCCACGTCTACTCAACATCCAATGGCTGACACTTACTATGGAACCTCAGGCGTCCGAGTTCCATAACTTCAAGTCATCGGGACTTTGGAGCTTTGAAGGATCTCACATCCACACATTCAAACTGTTAATCTCTGAACATTCCCACATCACCTTTGTTGACATCATTACGTCACATGACTTAATGTTTTCCAATTGTGGGGGCATGCAATGGTGGTTTGGAGTAATCCACCTTTCATCCCACAATTATTCTGACGCTGACACGTAACCCATCGATGAAGCCGCGGTTTGTATTGTGGGACCGCCTCGGAGAATTAACTCCCCTGCAGCTTGGGTCCCTACAATGCCTCCTGGACGTTGATCTTGGTGTATCGTGATCAATGCCACTGTGGGTCCTCTGAAATTTAACTTTGTTATGTAACCTTGGGTCCCACTAACCATGCTCATATGGAGTACCACGTGGTTGAATACTAGCGACTAACTCGTGGCCCAATAAGATGGGTGTCACACGTCATGTTCCATATGGCATTTCAACTTGCCATGGGCTCGAAGCCCACTGACATATGGCACACATACCATGTGTCTACGTGCATCCAAGTGACATCATCATGACTCACTACTTCGGCTCTTTGGGAGATTTTTCCCTTCACTACTACGTTTGACCTTTTAACACTGGCTTGATCCAATGGTTGATCTCTCCTCTCTAGATCTATGGTGTAGATCCACTTCGGAGCTTCAAGCTTCTGCCCTTCTTTTGTTTTTGACGTTAGACTTCACTAAAGTTGCGAAGTCTAAAAGGATTACGGGTTAACTCCTCTGCACCTTCCCCATATCTAACAATCGTAAGGAATTTCCCTTCCTTGTGAATAGATCCTACGACGTAGAATAGACTCTGTTACTCTACAGATTTGCAAAGGAATTCATGGCTAACTTCCTCGCAATAGTACCAGATCTGACGATCGTGAAAGATTCTCCTTCTCCCAAACAGATACTAAGGTCCACATTACTCTGCGGCCCAACACCACTTCTGTCGTGGTTTTACGACACTGCCACTCCTCTTGATTTTCTTAACACAACCAAGGTAACCTATTGGAACTCAGGAACATTCTGAGGTTCGAAATTGCTTTCTCTAGACAAAATTTCCACCTTAAACCTTGGGTTCAATTACCACTTATCCAGCCCATCTAGGCTTAGCGTTGAAACCATGGGCCAGAAATCAAATTTTATCTACCTCGACAACAATCCTTTCTGAAACTCTTGCTTCAACTTCCACTAACATGGCCCATCCAGGCTCAGTGTTGTAAGCATGGATCTGATACCATATTGTAACATCCCCGACCACCAACATGTCGAGAAATGACACCTACACAACCTTAAATTATCCTTTAAATCTCTGATACCATATTGTAGCATCCTCGACCATCAACCCCACAGTTGGGAAACTCCACTACTCCTGCAACTCTACTACCCTATTCTGATCTATGACAGCTCCAACCTTAAACTACTAGGCTATTCCACACAAAGATACTTGCGGAAAAACATACACATCGATATAAACATAAAATGACTATTCTACGTATATATAACATAATAATGCATAAATAACAATAAGCCTACACATGCAACATATACAACATATACAAGCGATACTCATCAATAACAACATATGTACCATTACACAACATGTAAATGAACATAAAAGTGGTACTTATATTTTATTAGAAGACCACAAACTATGTGCAGACCTTCCACAAACCTCCTAGCCATAGACCACACTGCTCATCACGCTCAGTAGTGGGTCACCCACAAGCTGGGACTAAGCTCCACCCAAGGAAAAAGATTCCTAGACTAGGCTAAAGTTACAGGAAAACTACATAGAGAAACCAAAAGAATTCTCTCCAGGAGCCTTCTTACGCCCACTACTCATGGACTCTCATTCCCCACATGCTTGTTCCACCTGAGAGTATACAACTTCACAAGCACAGTCCATCGGTGCTTCACCTCCCTCTTTGGGTCTTAGAAACAGGCTCGATAAGGAATTCTTAGTGCTCCATCGCTCGTGTTGGATTCTCTCTAGGAGAAAACCACTTCCCAGTAGACTCTCTCACTTGGAGAGAGTTGCTCACAGGCCTGACAACCTGCCTCTTCTACCACGGGCCTGACAACCCACTTCTTCAACACATTCCTTGACTTAGCTCCAGCCAGGTGAGGAAAACAGTAATGGTTCAACACTCATTCACAGAGGAATGAAAGAAGGCAACAAGCCAGACTCAGTCCAGGAACTACATGGCCACAATAGCCCACCGTTACGACACCACATGACTCAAAAAAATACAAAATACTGGGGCTTCACATAAAATGCGCTCAGTCCATGGGTTCTCACTAGTTTCAGGATGCATGACCAGAGGAAAAAACATAGGGGTTGAGTGTAGAGGCAAAACAGGTTCATACTGAGGGTGTGTCGTCTTCTCAAGAAAACATCACAGGCTTCAGGTTTCAGAGTTGCATGAGGCATACTAATATTGGATGCATCGGCCACATAGTTCAGATAGCAGACGATCGAATGGAGTATGAACCCACACACAGGTTGGAAGAATGACTCACGACCCCCAAAATAGCTGACACTTTAGCTTTTAACTGCATGCGCCTAAGTTGACACTTGTCTTCCTAGAGCCGCATGAGTTCCACTTAGCACACGTTCCCTTTACAGGAACTTAGGACAACACTCAACATGTCCACCTTAGCCTTTAGGAAATAATAATAAATTATTATCCCCTTTAGAGGTAAGCCCCCCAACCTAGCCCCTAGGCCCACAAACTTAGCCTCCTCCCTTACCCAACCTTGTGGAAGCTTAGTCCCCCACCACTCTTTCTTCATGGTCAGTCTGCATGTAGTGATGTTTATATTTTATTAATGATCTGCATAATTGCATATACAAAATTAGGCTCTTGGCCTTTAACACCTAGGCTCTCCAGCCTAATCACCAAATAAGCCTCCTAGCTTATTATAACTCATTTCACTAGCATGCAAAACATGTTTACAATTTATAAATACAACTGGGACTCATCCTTGGGGATATTACAAGTACCATGCAAATGTCCCAGTTCACTAATTAGTACACCTATACAACATTGAAAAGAACAATGTAATAAAGAAAAAATGATACAAATCCTTGTTTCATAAGAGGAATGTCACATAAGAATTTCAATTTTTTATGTTCTCTGGAAATCCTTAACCTTTACAAGACATAAGAGGTGTAAACATGGTGACCTTAGTACGCAAGAAATCTACCTTATTCAACCCATCCATGCTCCCTACGCGTATATTATCCATTACCCATCCCATCTCATGCCTTGAAAATCATGACTCTCATCCAAAACATATATTCTAATTTAATACCCAATATAAATTGTTGAACATCCACTGTAAGCGAAATCTCAAGGAAGACTCCTAGAACTACATGCTACAAATTTTTGGTAACAAATCTCAAGGTTTTTGGTAACAAATTTCAAGTTTTTTGAAATTTTTTACAACATATATTAGGAGTGAATATCCACCATTTAAGTAGTTGATATCAAGATAAAATACCCGAGATCAATTCTTGAAGGACTAACTCTCTTCAACAAATAATCAGTTTATATTATATAATGTGACGAAAAACTAAGTAGGCACATTAATGTGACTACACGGTCACCTGGCATTCTCTAAGTCTTACACATATCCATGTAACCATTGTCCAATGCACCAACCAACAAAATTATCATCTAACCTATGCACATGGCATATCTTTAAGGCTACTAATGCAAAGACTTATGATAGGTAGTTTTCAACACTTATTTTCATTATTTTGCATAACTCATATCATATAATTATTTCTATATTAGATTAGGTTCTATAATATTATAGGTCCATAGAGTGCAAGTAAATTAAAGGAATTATGTTTAGGCTCTATAATATATCATTTGAATACCTTACAATGTGAGTAGATCCCATATTGGAAACCGATGTTCTCCACTTCAGCATGAGGATCAAGGGTCAAATGTCATGTGCCATATTGATGTTTCCATGCCAACAAGATGATGTCAATAATGTAAAGTGCTAGGATAGGTGAACCAGTGAAATCATATGAGATGGCATGGATGACATCAATAAGGGGGAATGTATAAGATAAGTGTAATTTCCAAGATATGGAACATGGAATTGACATAGGTAAAGGGACCATTAGTTTATCAAAATTACTCTAAGTATTAATGCCTCAAGATCTACAAGAATTTAAATGAATCTTATAATGTATTTTCAATCCACCTCTCTATGGGTATTTCCTTCTTCATGTTTTGAATTGCATAAATCCTTTCCTAGACATGATAAAATGCATGATGAGAAAAGGATGACACATATGCATGGTGGGTGAAGATAATACATTGACGTGAATAGTAAATAGAGACTATAGGTGCATATGAAAATCCTAGAAAGTGTCATACTGGCACACTAACAATAGTAGGGTTGACTTAATGGATGTGCGAACTAATCATATTCAACTATGTGGTATTGATGATCACAACATGGAAGCTTCAAAAGGAATAGTGGTGGCCCCATATTCCAACACATGAACTACTAGTGAAAAGGTTTCCAAGATTGGAAAGGTGGTCATTCTTATCAAAATTTATGTAAGTATTTGAATCTCAAATTTGAGAGAGAATTTAGTTGGGTTCTATAAAGAATTTTGGGTCTACATGATCATACAATCGTTTCCCTTTATGGTTTTGTCTACATGAGTACTATGCCAAACCTAAAGTTGAATTTTACTTCATTTATAGTTTTTTAAGTGTGATTTGCATGAGTGGATTTTGGCCCTAATATTTTTGACCCTACATAATATTATCATATGTATAAGGAACCAACGTCTATGTCTTAGTCATCGAGATCAAGGTAATGATAGTTTTGACTTACATGGTTTTGTCGATGAATATTGGGTTGGAGATGTGGACAAGAAAATCTACACAAGTGAAAATGTATTTTATTTCTTCCAATGAGTAGTGAGGTTGATGAGTAAGACACAAACCATCATTGCTTCTTCTAGTTCAACGACACAATATGTTTTTGCAATAAAATTGATCAAAGACGCATTTTGGTTATTGAGATTATGAAACAATATTGCTATCAAATAGGCTAGTTTAGAAGTTGAATGTGATAGCCAAAACACCATGGTGATATCCAAAGAAACATTGAAATTTCAATTTTTAGAAATAGAGAAATATAGGGTTTGGAAGGTATTATCCTAGGTTTCAATTTTTTGTGCTTTTTGAGTGCTAGGATATCAGTTCAAAATAAATTTTGGAACCACATAGAGCTATCAAACCCCCTCAGGAGGGAGATAACCACATAGAGCTATCAAACCCCCTTAGGAGGGAGAGAACCACATAGACTCTGAAACGAAAGGACAATACCACTTAATGGCATTCTCAACCATTTTTAACATTTTTAGCAGTAATTAGAGGAGAGCCATTACTGATTTAAGTGACATATCCACAAGTTTGTATGGATGGGGATCCTTTGCCTCTATCGATGTCCAAATGGAAGCTGCGAACCTTGAATATCTCCACTCCTACACGGGGTTGGCTGGATAGGGCACGTTGCTTTGCCTCTGTTGATGTCTCCACTACTGCACGTGGGGTTTCGTTGGATATGGCTTCTCTTGTGCGACTTAGGTTTTTCTCTGATTGTTGTCTCCACTCCTTTGTGGGGTTTGGATGCTCTCTGGTTTCTTTCATGAATGGAATGGATGTGGGGAATTAATGTTATGCATTTTGAATTGTGTCTTGTTTTTATTTTTTTGTTTTTTTTTAATAATGTTT
>JZKD02S1674133.1:1937138-1961227 GCA_000966675.3 Picea glauca | reverse complement strand
TGTGGCTACATAAAGCCATGGTAATGTTAGTGCTGGAATAGGAATATAGTTTATTGATATTTGTATGCAATTTCTCATAATATAAAAGTAACGATAATTTGGTTTAGGGTAATGTGATTTGCATTATAAGGAAAAGGTAATGATGGTGCTAGCAAAAGGGAATGAAATTGTAGCCACAGTTATTGAAATATGGTTATTCTGTATATTGCCATTCTATATTGAAATTTTCAATTAAGATGTCACTTATAAATATGATGTTATTTTATGGCATTATCATAAAAATTTATGATCATTTGACATCGCGTGGAGAGCTCCTCTTGTTTAATGGAATGTTGTTATCTTGTAAGGTCATTAAAATTTTGGTAGCTGTAGCCTATAAGAGGTATTGAAATTGTAAAATCATGGTCGGGAAATGTGAGATAAATGAATGATGGTTAATAATACATGACAATGGTATTGTGATTTGTTAATAACATATATGACGCCATGACCTAGATTTACGTACAAAAACTACGCGGAGTTAGTAAATAAGGGTTGCTGATTCATTTAAATAATGTTGAAATTGGGTTCTGTTGTCAGAGTCCTCTTGCCACGCGCCTTCCACAAGGGGTGCAATTGTTCTTCTTATTTATGTTGTACTTGATTGTGGTCAGTTTTACTTTGTCGTGGTTGCGTCTTGTTGGTCATTGAGTGGCGACGTAGAGTCAAGTGTGTTGATACTTCTACACGTGTGCACACACCTTAAACACACACAAAAAAAATTGCACCTGTTATCGGAGTTGTTGTCTTAACGAGGAAGGTCGTTACAAAATTGAACCATTTTCTAGTGTCCTTCTTCGTCATTATGTTACCCTTCTTTTCCTATGGCTTGGACTAGTTTTCTGAAGGTTGGTTGTTAGGGTCACATTTAGCATACTTTGGTTGTTGTGGATTTGAAAACTTGAAATCCATATTTTTATGGTGCTTAAATGTATGCTCAATTTTAACCACATATCGATAAGAAACACCTAGTGATGAAATGTCTAGAAAATCCATTTCAGTTTAGATGTATCTATGTGGAGCCCCAGTTGAAATTTCAGAACCAAATGTTACTAGGAATATTTGATACCCATCTTGGTTTGCAAGTTATGGAAGGTATTGGTGAACTTAGACATTTCTTGGTCCCTCTCTTGACACAACGTGGTCCATCTCATGTAATGGTCTTCATAGTCCATCTCATTTAATTTTCATCCCTGGAAAACCCACGCAATATTGTATGGTTGCAGGTGTGTTTTTGTCAACAACCCCAACTGTTTGACGACCTCTACTGAGATGAGATTCTTATTTCTTTCGCTATCAACAATGCAATGTAACGAGGTTCTCTTCACCCACACATGTGAATGGAAGAGGCACTCCCCCTCTTTAGGATCTGCTAGTTTTTTTTGGTTGAATTGTTGTAGTCACAACAATAGTAGTGAGATTTGCGTCAATAATATGTATCCTTCCATTATTTTCTGAATCAGATTTCGAATTTGGGTTCCGCTCCTTGTATTTGAGTTTAGCCACCAATGGTTGTTTTCAATGATATTCATCGGTGTTGTGCCAGGGGATTTTGTGGAAATCACACCATTTTCCAATGTCCTTCTTTGTCTTTCTGTTACCCTTATTTTCCTAATGCTTGGACTAGTTTTATGAAGGTTGGTTGTTAGGTCCGTCTTTACCATGCTTTTGTTGTTGTGGATTTGAAGAACTGAACTCCTTCTTGTTTTGTTCCTTAAATTTCTTCTTGATTTTAACAACATATTGATAAGAAACACCTAGTGATGAGATGTATAGAAAATCCATTTCATTTTGGATGTTTATGTGTAGAGGCCCATGGTATTTCAGAACCAAAATTCACTTGGAGTCTTTGATACCCATATTGGTGTGCAAGGTATGGAAGGTATTGGTGAAATCTGGCACCACTTGGCCCCTCTCTTGATGTAGCCTAGTCCATCTCATGTACTGGTCTTATAATATTGTTCCTTGACCACATCCACAAAAACATCCCAAGTGGGATTGAATCCATATATTCCAGAATCCTCAGTGGAAATTCGATCCCAGTAAGTTTCCCACCAATTGTTGACATGGGGGATATCCTTAAAGAGTGCGAAGGTCATCTTTTCCATGTCGGAAAAATTGTGAATAGAGAAATAACCTTCTAGCAGATTTAACGATTTTTCTAGGGCATCTGCATATATCTGACCTTCAAATGTGGGAATATCAAAATTAACCTGTGCCTTGAAAGGCAAGGTTCTTCTAAAGTGGGCACTTGATGAATACGTGCTTTCTAGTTGTTAGGGACATATTTTCCATAGTTTGTTTGTTTCATATTTGCAAACCCGAACTCCCGCTTGTTCTAGTGCTTAAATTTCTACTCGATTTTAATAGTATATCGATAAGAAACACGCAATGATGAGATGTCTAAAAAATCCATTTCAGTTTGGATGTATCTATGTAGAGACCCATGGTATTTTAGAAGAAAATGTTGCTCAGATTCTTTGATACCCAATTTGGTGCACAAGGTATAGAAGGTATTGGTGAACTCCAACACTACTTTTCCCCTCTCTTGACGCAGCATGGTCCATCTCATGTACTGGTATTCTAATATTGTTCCTTGACTGCATCCAAAAAACAATCCCAAGTGGGCTCGGTTCCATATATTCCAAGATCATCTATGGAAATTTACTCCCACTAAGTTTCCCACCAATGTTTGACATGGGCGAGATCCTTAAGGAGTGTGAAGATGATATGTTACCTATCCAAAAAATTGTTAACATATAAATAACCTTCTATCGGATTTAACCATTTTTCTAGAGAATCTGCATCTATCTAACCTTCAAATACGAGAATATCAAAATTAACCTATACCTTGAAAGGAGAGGTTCTTCCAAAGTGGTCGCTTGATGAATATGCAAATGTTGCTATTGACAGGCGTTGAAGTATGTGGGAGAAATTCTCCATCATTTCGTCCCTCTATTGTGTGAGATTTTGCTCAAGCAATGGATTGATATAATCTTCTTCTCCATCATTTTTCTTTTCTTCCACCATGGATGGATTCTTGGGCCTGTGAGAGTGATTTTCCTTAAGAGAGACAAGCTTGAGACCGAACTTGTTATACACGGACTTCATAAGGGACATCCACTGAAAAATGATCAAGAGCATCCTACTCTAATACCACTGATCCAGATTATTTTCAGCACGAAATGAGAGCGGAGATATAAAACAAAAATATACAAAGGTATTGCAAGAGATAAAATAATATAACAAAGACATATCGTAAATATAACAACATGCACAAATATATAGTGAAACACAATTTATATTAATGAACAAAATGTACAAAATTGTAGAAATAGAGAGTGAAAGACTTGCTAGAATGGTGGCATCTTATCTCTGAGAAGATATGTGAAGAATACTCACATTCGAAAGAATATGATGTTAAAATGAGGCTACAAGGCCTTTTTAACATAAATAAATCCAAAACCCTAACCCGAAAGATGAAATTCCAATAATTTTGTGGGCCACGTTTTGGGTAGTTTCATGTATCAATGTCCTGGGGATGTAACTTTGGCATACAATCTTCGTTTCAAGTGAACGATAACTCGTTGGAAATGTATTTATGAGGAGATTCATTTTGGGTTCTTAATCAAAGCATAAGATTGTAATTGATGTGATCGATCCCCCAAAAAACTTCATTTAAGCCCTGAAAATGGCCCCAAAAGTTTAGGAATTGAAAACCTCCTAAAAATGGTAAGTTGTTAGAAGATCATTTTGTGCTAGTTGGAATAGGTGGGAAGCCATCGATATCCACCTGTATCAATTTTCCCTCAGGAAGAAATTGTCTCCATTGCATTGAGTTCCTGGGGAAGAGGGGAAAGAGTTTGTTGAATCTGAATCTTGGTGAGTTGTGTGCCTTGTTGGATATGTTGCATTGCTTGGTTTTTGGAAGACTGTCATGAACCTGTCATTGGCGAGGTTGAAGTTTTTCAACCAACCTATTGTATATTGGCTTGACAGAGCATTATGCAGACATCGTCGTAGGTGTAGAAACAATATCTTCTTTCTCTTCTGCAATCTCCTTCTATTGTATGGAAGGTGTTGAGGCTACAGTGGTTGCAGTGGCCTTCTATTCCCTTTTTGAAGAGATTGTGAAGAGGCTAAATTTTTCAATATGATATATTACCTTGCAACAATATTTTGATAGATCAATAGTCAGAACTACCTATGGAATCTTGTATATATGACCCCCAGAGTAACAATGACACTATGAGGTTGATACTCATAAACAAAATGACATTTCCACATATATGGTTGGGGAAAAAGAAAAAAAAATACATCAAGAGGAGAAACATCACACAATACCTCATCCTTGAAGGGTCGAATTCCATAAGACAAGTGACACTGCTGGCTGACAACCAATGTTGTATGGATGAATTCACCCAATGTTGTATCGATGTGGGTGTTGTGTTGTCGATAACCCCAACTGTTTGACAACTTCTATTGATATGAGGTTCTTTTGGATTTTGCTATCAACAATGAAATGCAACAGGGTCCCCATCACCCACAACTGTGAGTGGAAGAGGCGCTCCCCCTCTTCAGGATCTGTTGTTTCTTCTAGTTGAATTGTTGTGGTCGCAATAATAGAAGTGGGATGTGAATTGATAATTTGTTTCCTTCCATTATTTTCTGAATCAACTTTCAAATCTAGGTTCGGCTCCCTGTCTTTGATTTTAGCCACCAATGACTGTTTTGAACGACATTCATCGGTTTTGTTCCAGGGGAGTTTGTGGAAATCACACCATTTTCCAGGGTCCTTCTTCGTCTTTCAGTTACCCTTATTTTACTGTGGCTTGGAATCATTTTCTTAAGGATATTTGTTAGGGTCATCTTTACCATACTTTGGTTGTTGAGGATTTCCAAACCTGAATTCCCACTTGTTCTAGTGCTTAAATTTATACTTGATTTTAACAACATATCGATAAGAAGAACCTAGTGATGAGATGTCAAGAAAATCCATTTCATTTTGGATGTATCTATGTAGAGACCCATGATATTTCAGAACCAAATGTGGCTCGAAGTATTTGGGACCCAGCTTGGTGCACAAGGTATGGAAGGTATTGGTGAACTATGATAATGCTTGACCCCTCTCTTGACACAGCATGGTCCATCTCATGCATAGGTATTCATAGTTGCAAAAAGGGTAATATTATTCCTTGAACATATCCAAAAAAAATCCCAAGTGGGCTCGGCCTGATATATTCCAGACTCCTTTGTGGAAATTTTCTCCTAGTAAGTTTCCGAACAATGTTTGACATGGGGTGATGCAACCCCCTTCCCTCCTTGAGCGGAATTAGCTCTTTGAGACTTCAATAGACCTTGAACAGATATCACATAGGTCCCTTTAATGCTACTTGCGAGTTCAAATTACCCGTGATCCAACTCTTGGGCACCTCTGGAAATGTAAATTTGCAAGTACTAGCTCTTGTGCTAGACTCCTTCTCTAATTTGACCATGGGATGTGACCGTGGGCCAACTCCCTTCGTAACTTCAGGATTCAGTAGTATTGCGACCTCCACCCTCGACTTCTCTCAAAATGTCTTTCACCTAATAACACGTATCTCTGTCGTGTATCCTCCTAGATCTGATGATCCAACTTCACTTCGGATTTAGCGACTTCGCGAAGACTGTGCTAGCTTCACACAACTATGAAAATTTGTCTCTTAAATTCTCCCATCTATTTCCATGTATCCTTCTCACATCCAATGGTTAGGGTTCACTTCACGACATTGACGACCCTGCTCTTGCAACATTATGAAACACTTCGAACCATGAAGTGTGGACAGACTTTACAACTATCCTCCATGCAATTCTCCTAGATCTGACGGTCTAGAATGAACTCAATCATTCCTGGATGGATCTTTCCCATTGATTTGGATAATCTTCAACAGGATCCTACCTATTGAAGAATTCTTGCCTACTCTCCCTCCTGAGCTTGTTCTCCTTCAAACTGATAACTTTTCAGAACATTTCTTCGACATTTAGTTGAAATTCACATTGTACACACCCTGCATTAGGTCTTCTTCCATGACTTAATTTCTTTGTAGACGACTGTGAACACCTCGAAACCATCCCTTACACCCTTCTGAAAATACACTTGAGATACTCCTCCTAATCGTGTGAGTCAAAATACTATGTCACGCACTCCTTGTAGACAAAATTCCTTCAGCTCGACTTTAAATTGGTGATTGTGCACTCTTTGCAGTAGTCCTTATATGGTTCAAGTGATCCTTCTGAACAATATGACTCTAAGCATGTTTTGACCTACACACACCTTCAAGCTATCTCTGTTAAACTTTTGAGCCAAACCAAACTCGATTGTCGCACACCTTGCAGACAGTTATACGCTCCTTGCATATGGAAGTTTCACGTTATCTCTTCTGAGCTTTTGAGTTGAAATAGACTCTGTCGATGCACACCTTGCAGATGCTATGCACACTTTCCACCGACTCGTGGAAGAGAAAAATTTGAAACTTATCTAAATCCTCACAGATTCACACATTCAACCATGTAATTGTGTTCATAACACAAGAACAAGAAATAAAAGAGAATTAAAATTAACAGAAAGCCTACATTCATTCATTCATTCATTCATTCAGATAGAAACAACAACACCAAACATTTGGAACAACACTCCTCTATTATATTCATTCAATTTTTATATACATGGGTTCATACAATGCTCTTCAACAACAATAATCTTACTAGAATGCCAACAGCTAAACTTCAACAACCTCATTTGGGCAACAACACATTTATTTATACATCACGAGCTCATTGATCTTTCCCTCCAAGATACATTAGTGTTATCCTATCGAAATAAAGGCATCCAACTACTAAGGATTTATTACAATAAATGTTTTTGATGGATAGATAAGAGAAAACACATAAAATCTGTACTACAAGATACTACATTAAAATAAAATACATTCCCCAACGATCTTATGCGATCGTCCATCTCTAAATATTTAAGTTCTTAAATTATAGTCTTTTCAGAATATTTGTGTGATATGCCTCCTCAAATTCAAAATTATCTCTTCAAAATGCACACTAGTGCACTGAGTTATCTTCCACTAATTCTTTGTCGACGATGCTCCTGCATCATAATCCTCTAGACAAAAATTCATGGACTCCTGTCCATGAGATCTTGCACTGACTTTCCATGCTTCTAGATATCTGATTCACTTACCCAACTGGAATCTTCTATTGGGTGTCCTTTCCACTTGACCAGATACTTGAAATAAGTTCTTCTCCTGGTCTTCTTACCAATTCGTTGATCTACGATATTTTCCATCTGCGGCTTTTCTGCTACAGGCATTTGCTTCTCCCATTGGACCTCTTTCTGATATTATGATCCTTTTTAATCTTCCCTATAAGGATACATGTATGAAATGTTGAATATGGTCGATATACCCACATCTTATGGCAGCTCTATCTCATAAGCATTTTCATCAATTTTTTTAGGATCTTGCATGATTCTATTTTTTTCAGCTTCAGTTTGTTATACGTCCCCCTTGGGAACCTTTCCTTCATGAGATGTGCTAGAACTTGATCTCCAACTTCAAATTGAAGTTTTATCTTATGTTGATCAACTCTATGTTTGTACTCTCTATTGTTGTTCTGCAACTTCTCTTTGTTCTGATTATGAAGCTTCTACATTTCTACAATGAATTGTTCTTCTCCAGTGCTTCTGAATTCATTCTACTCCAGATCTATTGACTCTGATACTCCTCTTGGGTTCATCCCATATACTATCTGAAATGGTCTCTTTCTGGTACTTTTGTTTGGTGAGTCATTACATGAAAACTATGCTTGTGACAAAATTTGATCCTACTGGCTATGATGTTCAGTGACCAAACTCCTCAACAAATTTCCTAAACTTTGATTCACCACCTCAGTCTATCCATCTATTTGAGGATGATATGATGAACAAAAAGACAGTTTTGTCCACAGCTTCTTCCACAATGTCCTCCATAAATGACCAACAAATTTGGTGTCTCTGTCTAAGACAATACTCTTAGAAAACCCATGAAGTCTCACAACTTCCTTGAAAAACAAATTTACAACGTGTGTTGCATCATTAGTCTTCTGACATGGGATAAAGTGTGCCATATTTGAAAATATGTCAACTACCACAAATATAGAATCACTTCCTCTTTGTGTCCTTGGAAACCCCAACATGAAATCCATACTTATTGCATCCCAAGGCATATCTAGAATAGGAAATGGTTGATACAATCCATTGTTTTGTCTCTTTCCTTTTGCATACTAGAAAATATTACAATTGTTCACAAATTTCTTCACCTGTGCTCCCATACCTGGCCAATAGTATGAATTGTTCAACTGTGCAAATGTTTTTTCATGGCCAAAATTTCCTGCTAGACCTTCGCTATGCTTTTCTTTCGACAGATTTTCTCTCATCGAGCATTTCAGTATGCACAACTGGAAACCTTTAAACAACAATCCATCTTGAATCATATACTCTATCCATTCAATTCTATCTTTGATCACATGATTTTATCATGCTTCATATGCTTTTTTAAAATATGGATCATCACAATACATCTCCTTAAGGTGTTCGGACCCTAATGTTTTCACTTCAAATTCCTGCAGAATAAGACATCTCCTACTCAGTGCATCAACAACCTTATTAGCACTACCACAAATATGTTTTATGAAAAAAGTGAAATTTTTCATAAACTATATCCACTTAGCATGTCTCTGATTCAAATTCTCCTGTCTGGTTATGAATTGTATAGTTTGATTATCACTATACAAAACAAACTCATTTGGAACCGAGTAGTGCCTCTATTTCTTCAAGGCTTGAATTATTGCATAAAATTATTTATCATATGTGGAGTACTTTCTCTTAGTTTAATTCAAATTCTCACTGAAATATGTAACATGCCTATTATCTTGGCTCAATACTTCTCCAATTGAAACTCCACTCGTATCGCATCTTACTTGAAATCTCTTCTCAAAATCCGGCAAGACCAGAATTGATTGTTCTATTATCTTCTCCTTTAATATCCAAAATATTTTCTCATCTTCTTCTGTCCATTTAAAATACTTATGTCTCTTCTTCACCATATCCATCATTTGTGCACCAATCCCACTAAAATTTCTAATGAACTTCCTATAGAAACTCTCCAATCCATGGAAGCTTCTCACCTCAAATATTCTCCTTGGTGATGGCCATTCTTTGATTTCTTTCCCCTTCTCAGGATCCATCTTCAATTCATTCAAAGAGATCAAAAAATCCAAGTAAACGAGTCATGTCTTCCTAAAAAAGGATTTCTTTAAATTTATCAGCAACTTCTCTCACTGCAATCTCCTCATCACTAATGTTAAGTGTCTCGAATGCTCTCCTTCAGTTTTACTAAAGACTAGTATATCATCTAGATATACAATCACAAAATTACCAATGAAATCTTTCAATACCTCATTCATCAACCTCATAAAAGTAATTGGTTTGTTTGTTAAGCCAAATGGCATAACAATCCATTCATACAACCCTTTGTTTGTATTGAAGGAATTTTTCCACTCATCACCTTCTCTCATTCTTATTTGGTGATATCCACTTTTCAAATATATCTTTGAAAAATAATTTGCTCCTCTTAAACAATCCATTAAGTCATCCATCCTTGGTAAAGGAAATATGTACCTAATGGTGATCTTATTTATGACTCTTGAATCTGTACACATTCTCCATCCTCCATCCTTCTTCAGACTTAACACAGTTGGTACTGCACATGGACTCAAGATTTCTATGACCAAACCTTTGTCCATCAAATCCTAGACTTGTCTCTTTACCTCCTCATTCTCTTGAGGTGTCAATATGTACACTACTTTGTTTGATGGACTTTCTCCTGGTATTATATCAATGTGATGGCTAATACTCCTGATGGGTGGTAATGAGCTTGGCAACTCATCCACTACTATGTCAGTAAAATTCTCTAACAACTCTTGGATTTCTTTAGGAAGATAATCCATAAAAGCACTTGTAAGGATAACTCTGGGATTCCTCACTATAGAAAACTGCATCTCTTGTTCCTTCTTGACTTCACTTAGGAGTGCCTTCCCACTCATGAGAAGTATACTTGCGTTGGATTCCTCCTTTAATTTCTTCTCTTCTATTGGAAGCAACATGCATGTCCTATGATTATTCTCCAAGGTATAAGTGTTCTTTATCCCATCATGAATGAAATTCTTTTCATACTTCGATCGTCTTCCCAAAAAACATTGGCATACATCCATGGGAATCACATCACACAAAATATCATCTCTATATCCTCCTATATTAAATTCAACTAGACATTGTTTAGTTATTGTTACCTGATGTCCTTTCTGCAACCATGATACCTTATACGACGTCGGATGTGCAGTTGTCTCTAAATCCAATTTCTCTACCATATTTGTGGATACTAAGTTATCAGTGCTCCAATTGTCAATTATCACCTTGCATACTCTATATTTAGTCTTGCAAGCAGTTCTAAACAAACTATTCGTCTGCACTGGTGTTTCAACCTCTGGCTCTAGCTTCAAGAGAACCTTATTCATCATTAGAGATCTTCCAGCTTCTGCAGCTTTTTCTTCAACAATCTTCTTCTGTTCTTCCGAAATGTGAGCTTCTCCTCCTCCTTATTTCTTTCTCTCAGGACATTCCCAAGACATGTGTCATGTCTTTCCACATGCATAAAACTTCACTTCTCCTCATATGCCTCTTCCTTTTCCTCGAGGAAAAGATTTTATACCACCATATGGTCTTCCTCGGGAACTTCCTCCTCTTTCCGAGTGACTATGTGATTTTTCATTCTCAACTTTGGTCTTTTGTGCCTTATCATGGGCAATTCCCTTGCTTCTATTTAGACTTATTCCTCTCCTTCAATGGCTCTTCTTTTTGACCAACTTCTCTTCTTCCTTTGGTGCAATATGATAAGCATACTCCATTGTTCTGACTCTCATCATGCTGATTTCATCTTGGATTTCATATATCAAGCCATTTATGTACCTGGAAACCTTTCCATCATCTTTCTCTCTTTCTCCATCCATGATGTTTAGTTTGTAAAACTCCTCTTTGTACTCCTTCATAGTCATTCCTTTATGTCTTAGGTTCTGCAACTTCCTAAACAGATTTATCTGATAGTCCTTGGGTATGAATTTATCCTTTATCTTGGCTACCATTCTATCCCAATTCTTGATCTTTTGCTTTCCCTTGCATCTTTTGTCATCCTGTAGTTCATCCCACCATAGTGTTGCATGTCCTTTTAATCTAGTGACAACATGCTTCACCTTCTTCTCCTCATTGACATCTTCATAGTCAAATTAATTTTCCATTGACCTTATCCAATCTAGAAATTCCTCTGCATCTAAATTTCTTTCATACATTGGGATGTTTATCTTCTCTCTAGCTCCCAACTTGATAATCGCTTTCAGCAAGTGTTCTTCTGCAACATCCTCTACTACAGCTTCTTCCACTTCCACTTCTTCATTTTTTTCATCACTGACATCTCCAACATTAGGTGTTCTATTTTTTGTTGTTTCCATAGCATCCAACCTCATGCAAATTTCTCTCATATCCCTTTCCATAGCTCGATTTGATACAAGTGGCTATGCACGTCTCCTAAGCATCATTATGCTGAAACTTCCTCACATAACTATCACTTGATGTATCTGATACCACTTGATGATATCAGGCTACTTTATTTTTATTTTTCCTATTGTCTGCAAGCAAATTGTGGCTTTGATACCACTTGATGTAGCCCCACTTCCCTCCTGGGAATTCTGCAACCTCCGAGTCAAGGATATTCAAACACCTTGAGTTGAATTATCTCTTCAGGACTTCAATAGACCTTGAAAAAATATCACACAAGTCCCTTTAATGCTTCCCATGAGTTCAAATTACCCGCAACCCAACTCTTGGGCGCTTCTGGCAACACAAATTTGCAAGTACTAGCTCTCGTGCTAGAGTTCTTCTCTAATATTACCATGGGATGTGACCATGGGCCAAATCCCTTCGTAACTTCAGGCTTCAGCAGTATTCCAACCTCCACCCTTGACTTCTCTCAAAATTTGTTTCACCGAAACACACAGATCTTTGTCACGTGTCCTCCTAGATCTAATGGTCCATCTTCACTTCAGATTTTGCGACTTTGCAAAGACTGCGCTAGCTTCACGCAACTTTGAAACTCTCTATATCGAATTATCCCATCCATTTCCATGTATCCTTCTTGCATCCAACAGTTAGGTTTCACTTCACAACTTCGGTGACCCTGCTCGTGCAACACTTAGAAACACTCCAAGCCACGAAGTGCCAACAAACTTATACAGATATCCTCCATTCATTTCTCCCAGATATGACAGTTTGGAATGATCCCTCACCCTCCTGAATGGATATTTTTTTTTGAGTTGGGGAATCTTCAACAGGATCCTCCCTATTAAAGACTTCTGGCCCGCTCTCCCTCCTGAGCTTGTTATCCTTCAAACTGTTAAATTTTTAGAACATTTCTTCGAAACTTAGTCAAAATTGACACTGTACACACCTTGCAACAGGTCTTCTTCCATGACTCAATTTCTTTGTGGACGATGGTGCACAACATGCAACCATCCCTTACACCCTTCTGAAAATACACTTGAGCTACTCCTCCTAATCTTATGAGTCAAAATACTCTATCACGCACTCCTTGCAGACAAACCTCCTTCAACTCGACTTTAAATGGGTGACTGTGCACTCTTTGCAACAGTCCTCATACGGTTCAATTTTTCCTTCTGAACAATATGACTCTAAGCGCATTTCCACATACACACAACTTCAATCTATTCCTACTGAAATTTTGAGTCAAACCAGACTCGGTCGATGCACACCTTGCAGACAGTTATACGCTCCTTGCATACAAAAGTTTCATGTTATCTCTTTTGATATTTTGAGTCAAAATAGACTCTATCGACACACACCTTGCAGACACTATGCACACTTTGCACCAGCTCGTAGAAGAGAAACAATTGAAAATTATCTAAATCCTCACATATTTACACTTTCAACCATGTAATTGTATTCATAACACAAGAATAAGAAATATTAGAGAATTGAAATTAACGAAAATCATACCATTCATTCATTCAGATAAACACAACAACACCAAACATTTGGAACAATACTCCTCTGTTATATTCATTCAACTATTATATACATGGGTTCATAGAATGCTCTTCAGCAACAATAATCTTACTAGAATTCCAACAACTAAACTTCAACAGCCTCATTTGGGAAACAACACATTTATTTATACAACACGAGCTCATTGAGCTTTCCCTCCAAGCTACCTTCATGCTATCCTATCGAAATAAAGACATCCAATTACTAAGGATTTATTACACTAAATGGTTTTGACAAACAAATAAGAGAAAATTCATCAAATTTTTATTGCAACCTACTACATTAAAGAAAAATGCATTCCCCAATGATCTTATGTGATCGTCCAACTCTAAACATTTAAGAATTTCTTAAATTATAGTCTTTTCAGAATATTTGTGTGATATCCTCAATTTCAAACTATCTCTTCAAAATGTGTTTTATTGCGTTGATTTGCATTCCACTCATGCTTTGTTGGTGATGCTCCTCCATCATGGGGGAGAGCCTTAAGGAGTGTGAAGGTGATATTTTCCCTATTGGAAAAATTGTGAATAGAGAAATAACGTTTTAGAAGATTTAACCATTTTTCTAAGGCATGCTCCTCTATATTACCTTAAAATACGGGAATATCAAAATTAAATTGTACCTTGAAAGGAGAGGGTCTTCCAAAGGTGCCGCTTGTTAAACAAGTGTCTGCTACTATTGACAAATATTGAAGGAGGTGGGAAAAATTCTCCATCATTTTGTCCCTCTGTCGCGTGAGAGATTGTTGAAGCAACAAATTGATAGAATCTTCTGCTCCATTATTTTTATTTTATTTTTCCATGGAGGGTTTCTTAGGTGTGTAAGAGTTATTTTCCTCAACAGATACAATATTGAAACCCAACTTGCTATACTTGGACCTCGTCGAGGACATGCACTGATAAATGATCAAGAACAACTTGCTCTAATACCATTGATCCAGATTATTTTCGTCACAAAATGAGAGAGGAGATATAACATAGAAATATACAGAGATATTGCAAGAGATCCAATAATATAACATATATATATAGAAAATATAACAAGAGGAACAAATATACAGTAAAACACAATTTCTATTAATGAGCAAAATGTACAAAATTGTAGAAATACAGAGTGAAAAACTTGCTAGAATGGTGGAAACTTATTTTTGAGAAGAGATGTGACAAATAGTCACATTTGTAAGAAGATGATGTTAGAATGAGGCTCCAAGTAATTTTTAACATAAATAAAATCCAAAACCCTAACCTCAGAAGATGAAAAACCAATAGTTTTGTGGACCTCGTTTTAGGTAGCTTGGTGTATCAACTTCCCGGGGGCCTAACTTTGGCATACGATCTTCGTTTGGAGCACATGATAGACCATTGGAAAGGTATCGAATAGGAGATTCATTTTGGGGGCTTAAAAAAATCCTTTAAATATCATTTATTTGATCAATATCGAAAAAAAATAATTCAGGCACTCGAAATGGCCCCAAAAGTTTAGGAACTGAAAGCCTACTAAAAATAGTAAGTTCCCAATTTTTTTTTTCTAGTTGGAATAGGTGGGCTGCAACTGATATCCACCTGGACCAATCCTCCCTCTTTAGGAATCAATGGTATCCATTGCATTGAGTGCCCTAGGGAGAGGGGAAAGCATTTGTTGAATCTGAATCTTGGTGAGTTGCTTTCCTTGCTGGCAATGTTCGATTGCTTGGTTTGTTGAAGGTTATCCCGAACCTGTTGTTGGAGGGGTTAAATATGTTCAACCAACCTGTTGTATCTTGGCTTGATAGGGAATTGTGCAGGTACCGTCATAGGTGAAGAAACAAAGTCCTCTTTATCTTCTACAATCTCCTTCTGTTGGATGGAAGGTGTTGAGGCTGCAGTGGTTGCAGTGACCTTATGTTCACATTTTGAATAGATTGTGAAGAGGCTAAATTTTTCAGTATGAGATATTACCTTGCGACACATTTTTGGTGGAACAATAGTCAGAACTACCTCTGGTATCCTATAGACTTGACCACCCAGAGTAAAAATGACACTATGGGGTCAGGACTCATAAACAAAAAGATGTTTCCACATATATGGTTGGCCCAACAGAACATCACAGACATCAAGAGGCGAAACATCACACAATACCTCATCCTTTAGGGGATGGATTCCATAGGATAGGAAATACTTCTGACTGACACAGATATCGCGTCCTTGGCGAAGCCACCCAATGTTGTATGGTTGCGGGTGTGGTGTTGTCAACAACCCCAACTATTTGATGACATCTGCTGATATGAGGTTCTTATTTCTTCTTCTATCAACAATAAAATCCAATGGGGTCCCCTTCATCCACATCTGTGAATGGAAGAGGTGCCCCCCCTCTTCGGGATCTGCTGGTTCTTCTGGTTGAATTGTTGCAGTAATGACAATAAGTGTGGGCTCTGCATCAATAATATGTCTCCTCCCATTATTTTCTTAATAAAATTCTGAATATGGGTTCGAATCCTTGTCTTTAAATGACATTCATCGGTGTTGTGCCAGGGGATTTTTTGGAAATCAGACCATTTTCCAGTTTCCTTCTTCATCTTTTTGTTACACTTCTTTTATTGTGGATTCGACTATTTTTCTAAAGGATCATTGTTAGGGTCATCTTTACCATACTTTGGTTGTTTTAAATTTTCATACCTGAAATCCTACTTGTTCTTGTGCTTAAATTTCTACTCGAATTTAACATCATATCGATAAGAAACACCCATAAAATCTATTTCAGTTTGGATGTATCTATGTAGATCCCCATGGTATTTTAGAACCAAATGTCTCTTGGAGTCTTTGATACCCATCTTGGTGTGAAAGGTATGGAAGGTATTCATGAACTCTGACACTGATTGGCCCCTTTCTTGACGTACCATGGTTCATCTCATGTACTCATCTTCATAGTTGTCAACAGGGTAATATTGTTCCTTGAACGCATCCATACAAAAATACCAAGTGGGATCGACCCCATATACTCTAGACTCCTCTGTGGAACTTTTCTCCTAGTAAGTGTTCCACCAATGTTTGACATGGGGAAGATCCTGAAGGAGTGCAAGCTGATATTTTCCCTGTTGGAAAAATTGTGAACAGAGAAATAACCTTCTAGCTGATTTAACCATTTTTCTATGACATCCACATCTATCTGACCTTCAATTATGGGAATATTAGAATTAACATGTACCTTGAAATGAGAGTTTCTTCCAAATAGGTTTGTTGATGAATATGATGTTGTTGCTATCGACGGGTGTTGAAGGATGTGGGAAAAATTCTCCATCATTTCGTCCCTCTGTCGCATGAGTGGTTGCTCAAGAAATAGAATGATAGAATATTTTTCTCGATTTTTTTCTTTTCGTCCACCATGGAGGGTTTCGTTTGCATTTTAGAGAGATTTTCCTCAAGAGATGCAAGATCAAGACCCAACTTTCCATATTTGGACCTTGTCAGAGACATGCATTGAAAAACGATCAAGAGCATCATGCTCTAATACCAATGATCCAGATTATTTTCGGCATAAAATGAGAGTAGATATATAACACAGAAATATACAAATTTATTTCAAGAGATCCAATAATATAACAAATATATATCAGAAATATAACAAGAGGCACAGATATACAGTAATCCACAATTTCTACTAATGAGTGAAATGTACAAAACTGTAGAAATACAGAGTGAAAGAATCGCTAGAATGGTGACATATTATCTCTAAGAAGATATGTGACAGATACTCAAATTTGCAAGAAGATGATGTTAAAATGAGGCTAAAAGGCCTTTTTAATATAAAGAAAATACAAAACCCTAACCCTGGAACATGAAAAGACAACAATTTTGTGGACCTCATTTTGGGTAGTTTGGTGTATCAACTTCCTGGGGGTGTAACTTTGGTATATGATATCCATTTGAGGCGCACGATAGATCGTTGGAAATGTATCGATGAGGAGATTAATTTGTTGGGATCAATTGAAGTCTCAAGCCAGCACTGATGTGGTCGATCACAAAAAAACTTCATTTAGGCCCTCAAAATGGCCCTAGAAGTTTAGGAACCGAAAACCTGTTAAAAATAGTAAGTTTCTAGAAGAATGTTTTGTGCCAGTTAGAATACATGGGAGGCCATTGAGATCCACCTAGATCAGAAAATTTGATGGGAATTCTTGTAATGAAAATGAGGTGTCATATATTTTATCTAGTTAGAAGTTTGATCATAGTGCAAGCAATGTTATTCAACATGTTCCTCATGAAATTCCTAAATCAGAGGACTTTGAAGGCACTGGTGATGAAGAGGAGGAATATGATGGTGATCAATATATTCAACAATTTAATAGTAATGAAAATAATCAAAATGTATGTCGATGTGGAGACTATGATAAACTTTTAAATGATTGGGATGAAAATTTTCCTCCAAGTGAGGAGTTTCAAGGTACCTATGAAGATTTCCAAGGCACCAATGAATATGATGAATAATTTTTCTTAGGTGGAAATTTGAAAAGAAGTGAAGATGATTATGACAATGGCAGACACTCTTTCCTGAGTGGGGAATTTAAAGACAACAATGTTGGTGATGATGAATTTCCTCGAAGTGAGGATTTTGAAGGTAATGATGAAGATTTTCCTCCAAGTGAGGATTTCCAAGGCATGAATAAGGATGATGAATAATTCCACCCAAGTGGGGATTTTAAAAGTAGTGATGACGATTATGGTAATGGTGGAAAATATTTCCCAAACAAGGAATTTAAAGGAAGCAATGTTGGTGATGATGATTTTCAAGGTATCGATGAGGATGATGAATATTTTCCTCCAAGTGAGTATTTTCAATCCAGTAACCAGGATGATGAAGAATTTCCCTCAAGTGGGGATTTTCAAAGTAGTGAATATGATTATTCCATTGGTGGACACTCTTTCTCGAGTGATAAATTAAAAGGAAACAATGTTGATGATGATGATTTTCCTCCAAGTGAGGATTTTCAAGATACTGAGGAAGATTTTCAAGGAACTAAGCAGGATGGTGAAAATTTTCACTCAAGTGGGGATTTTGAAAGAAGTGAAGATGATTATGTCAATGATGGACAGAATTTTGATGATGATATTCCTCCAAATGTGTATTTTCAAGGTACCGATGATGATGGTGGAAAATGTTTTCCAAGTGAGAATCTTAATGGCATTGCTAGTTTTATGGGTGATGATGATTTTCCTTGAAGTCAATATTTTCATGGAAGATCCAATGACATTGGTGAGGACAGTAATCATTTTTATAGTGATTTTGATACTCCTCTCATGAATGAGATTATCAATGAAGATGATGGACCTAGGAATGAAGATCATGTTCTCAATAATTTAGCCGCAACAAATCAAGGTGATTGACATTCTCTTGTTCAGTCTCCTGACAATTGTTTGCTTGATATTCCTTCTAGTGATGAGGAAAATCATTCTAGTGAGGATGATGAAACAATGGATACATCGTAAAGAAATATTGTGTCTAGGAACAACACTCAACCTTTTTATATCAATCCAAATCATTCTAGTTATACAAGGTCTAGGAAAGAATTTCTTTCTAAACAAATTTCCATAAGTGAATTGATTTCAAGTGAATGTTGTCAAAACAATTGTTTGAAAAGCATGGAATACATGTATTGCTTAAATAAAAGGAAGACATATTTTTCAATGAATAAGAGCATGAAAAATTAATATTTGATGGGGTGCATGATATCCACCAAGACATGATATTATTATCCAATTTGGAATATTTTACTTTGTATAAAGGTGTTATCACTATAACAATTTCTGTGAGAAATCCAGTTTCCAATACTTAGCGAGGCGCTAAACTAATGTGGAAGTGTGATAAACTAGAAGAGAGGGACAAATACAATGGGAGAAGGCTAAAGCTAGCGGGAGTGCAGAGTTGATGGGACTCGGCGGGCCACAGATCTTAGGCACCACAGATCAACGGTCAGAGATCATTGATGCAACCCCTCCTCAACCCGTAGGTTAGGAGCTCACGTACACATGATCTTTTCCCTTACACTGGCTCGAAGAGCTCTCGGAAATGGCTCCTCTATTTCCCTTTCGAGAAATCTGCACCCACAATTTACTTCGAGAAATTCCCCCTTATACTTCGGGAGATCTGACTTCGTACTTTCACGAATCCGGGGGTCAAGCGCCTTGTCTCTCAATCTCTGAAACCCGAGAGAAATCAACACTTGACCTTTCTTTCTCTATTTTGGGTTTCTCCTTATCATGATTTTTGGATTTGCGATGTCAAGCAACTCGTCCCCTCGACTCCCGAAACCTGATTTACCGAACCTCCGATGTGCTCGCAAAATCTAACATTTCAATAGCCCTCCATTCCGTCGGGACTTCGGACTTCGCGATTTCACGAATCCTGATGCAAAGATTTTGGGACTTCACCCCTCGAAACCCTGAAATGGTCAACGGAATTTGACTTCCGTGTCGATAGTGTGCCACCAGTCCACCTTGTTGATTCCTATGGCCCACATGATCCTTTCATCCCTTCGGGACTTCACGTTACGTGATTTCGTGAACCCTATTGTAAGGATTACGGGACTTCAATCTATGAAACCCCGAAATAGAAATGTACGTGCAAATCCAACGGATCCAGTTGGCTTAAATCTACAGTTCTACCTCTCCTGAGCTTGAACCTTTGGGAATACTCACTGTAACTCCCCTGCTCCTCCATGAGATCTGATGACTCACAGGACTTCGCAAACTCTCCACAGAGAATTATGACCGTCCGTCTCTTCTCTTCCCAAGGACTCTTGCAACTTTTTACCAAGTGGTTTTCCCACGGTACTCAACTGCTTGCGATGAAAATTTTCAATGCCTTCTCACCATCCAATACACAAACTTCCTATGCTTCCCTTGATGGTTTTGAAGGTTTCATCCTTCCTGAGCTTTCTCTAACTCTGAGTCTTGAAAAAAACTCCTGCACGCACTCCTTGAAGCAGACCTTCAAACACTTCCAAGTGTTGAACTCCTTTTGACTCTACGCACACCCTGCAACAGCAGTCTCTCAATACTTCACTCAGGTTCACAACTTTGAGACTTTACTCAGCCTGCGCACTCCTTGCACGACTCCTGTGCCTAGCTGCACTTATGTGGGAATGAGCACAAAAGCTACCTTATCTAAGCTTTCTGAGGCAAATCTCTGAACCCTTTGTCAACGCACTCCTTGCAGACAATACAACTGCACTCCTTGCAGGAACTCTTGCTCAGATAGAGAAACAATTGAAACTCATTTCCCTTACTCTCTCTCTCTCTCTAATTTCAGACATTCAACAAGAAATCATTCATACATAGCATAAAAGCAATTGCATGATAGAAAGAGTAAATCATTCATGAGCATAACATTCAAAGATGCATACACAAAGAATATTTGAACACCATGTGTCTGAATCAAAACCTTTTTGTATTAAATCCACAACTTCTGTACATGGAATTCTCACTATAGCTCTCTGCTTCTTTTTCTATGCTCTTGCTAATGTTACAATAATACAAGTGATGGTGTCTAAATCCCATTTCCCTCCTTCCTTCTAAACTGTCTAATCTACACATTAATTTGTATCTACTTGCATTAACTATCATAAATGCCTTCTACCTACTAAGGATGAGAGCAGATCGCTCAAGGTCTGTTTACATTTTACAAGTGTGCCTCCACTTGATGGCTTCATTAATGTTTCAATACATTTTCAAAATTTGCATTGGGAACTTGTCCAGCTGTCTTTTATCTCTACGCTGGCTCTCTTGAGATGCTCCTGCATCACACTCCCTCGCTTTGAAAATTTTCATGGGCTCCTATCCATGAGCTCATGCACGGTCTGTCCATGCTTCTGGATCTTTGCTTCATTCTCCCAGCTAGCATCTTCAACTGGATGGCCCTTCCACTTGACCAAATATTCAAAGTATTGCTTTCACCTGGTCTTTTTGCTCACTCTTTTGTCCAGTATGTGCTCCATCTGCGACTTTTCTGCAACTGGCATCTGTTTTGTCCATTGGATCACTGGCTGTTCATTTCCTGTCCTTGCTTCCTCATATTTATATGGGTACAAATCTGAGATATTAAATATCGGAGAAATTCCGATCCCATCGGGTAATTCAATTTCATAAGCATTTGTCCCAAATTTCTTCAAGACCTTGCATGGTCCGATTTTCTTCATTTTCGGTTTATTATATGTTCATCTCGGGAACCTTTCCTTCCTCAAATGTGCCAGAATCAAATCACCAACCTCAAATTGAAGCTATCTTCTGTGTTGATTTGCTCTGCACTTATATTCCTGGCTCGAACTCTACAATTGCTCCTTCACCTGGTTGTGAAGTTACTTCATTGCCTCTGCGAAAGCTTCTGCACTAGTGCTCCTAGTTGCAATTTGTTCTGAATCTCTCAATTCAGAAATTCCTCTCGGCTGCATGCCATAGACAATATGAAATGGACTCTGTCATGTGCTTCTGTTAACTGAGTCGTTATAAGAAAATTTTGCCTGTGGTAATATGTTGTCCCACTGGCTATGGTGTTCTGTCACCAGGCTCCTCAGCAAGTCTCCCAGACTTTTGTTCACTACTTCTGTCTATCCATCCGTCTGAGGATGATAAGATGAACTAAATGATAAGTTAGTTACTAGCTTCTTCCATAACTTTTTCCAAAATTTTCCTATGAACTTAGTGTCTCAATCTGAAACTATGCTCCTTGGCAAGCTGTGAAGTTGAATGACTTCTTTGAAAAACAGATTCACAATGTGAGTTGCGTCACTGGTTTTATGACATGGAATGAAGTGTGCCATCTTGGAAAATCTATCCACCACTACAAAGATTGAGTCAAACCCTCTTTGTGTTCTTGGCAGCCCTAATATGAAGTCCATGCTAACTGCATTCCACGGCTTCTCAGGTATGGGCAATGGTTGATAAAACCCGACATTCTATCTCCTTCCCTTCAAATGCTAGCAAATTCTGCATCTGTCCATGAAATTTTTTATGTTTGCTCACATTCCCGACCAAAAATATGACTCAGTCAACTTTGTGAACATCTTGTCGTGACCAAAGTGCCCAGCTAATCCTCCATTGTATTTTTCTTTCAACAAATTCTCCCTCATGGAGCATTTCGAAATACACAGCTGATTACCTTTAAACAATAATCCTTCCTGGATCATGTATTCTACCCATTGGCCTCTATCTCTGAGAATTGGATTCTCAGTTGCTTTATATGCCCCTTTAAAATCTGGATCATTTCTATATATGTCTCTGAGATCATCAAAACCCAACGTTTTGACTCTGAACTCTTGCAATAGCAAACACTTCCTGCTCAAAGCATCAACAACTTTGTTAGCGGTACCAGAAATATGTTTAATCAAAAAAGTGAAATTTTGCATATATTCAACCCATTTTACATGTCTTTGATTCAACTTCTCATGTTGAGTCACAAACTACAATGCATGATTGTCACTGTATAAGACAAACTCCTTCGGGATCAAGTAATGTCTCCATTTCTTCAATGCCTGAATAATAGCATAGAATTCCTTATCATAAGTGGAGTACTTCCCTTTCACTTCATTCAACTTTTCATTGAAGTATGCTATCAACTTGTCTTCTTGACTCAAGACTGCCTCTATTGGAAATCCACTTGCATCGCATTTCACTTGAAATGTCTTTTGGAAATCAAGCAACACCGAAATTGGTTGTTCCATGATCTTCCTCTTCAACAGATTAAAACTCTTCTCAGTCTCTTATGTCCAGTGAAAATATTTATGTCTCTTCTTCACTGTATCCATCATCGGTGCACTAATTCCACTGAAATTTCTAATGAACTTTCAGTAGAAACTAGCCAATCCGTGAAAACTTCTCACCTCAAAGATATTATTTGGTGACGACCAATTCTTGATTACCTCCACCTTATCTAGATCCATCCTCAATTTATCTGCAGAAATAAAAAAAACCCAAATAAATGAGCTCTGTCTTTATGAATGAGGATTTTTGTCATGTTTATCAGTAGCTTCTGCATCACTGTAGCCAAATGTTTCAGATGCTCTGCCACTGTTTTACTGAAAATCAGTATGTCATCCAGATATACGATAACAAATTTTCCGATGAACTCCCTCAGGCCTTCATTCATCAACCTCATTAAAGTACTTGACACATTCGTTAAGACAAATGGAATAACAATCCATTCATACAACCCTTCATTGGTTTTGAATGCTGTTTTCCATTCATCACCTTCTCTCATGCGGATTTGATGATAACCGCTTTTCAAATCAATCTTCGAAAAGAAATTTGCTCCACTCAAGCAATCCATCAGATCATCCATTCTTGGAAATGGAAATCTATACCTGATGGTTATCTTATTGATTACCCTCGAGTCAGTACACATTCTCCAACCTCCGTCTTTCTTCGGACTGAGTACTGTCGGAATAACACACAAAATCAAGCTTTCTCTGACCAACCCTTTGTCCAACAAATCCTGAACTTGTCTTTTGACCTCTTCATTCTCCTGTGGCATCAATTTGTACGTGGATTTGTTTGGAAAATTGTCTCTTGGTATGAGATCAACATGATGTCTCACACTTCTAATCGGTGGCAATGAATGAGATAGTTTGTCCACTACTATTTCATCGAACTCTTCCAATAGCTCCTAAACCTCTTCTAGTAAATCATCCACTCTTGTGTTGGTCAAAACAATCTTCGGTTTCCTGACCACAATGAATTGCAATTCTTACTTCTTCTTGACCTCTGTAAGAATTTCCTTCCCACTCATGAGAAGTACAGTGTTGCTTACTTCATGTTTCACCTCCTTATCCTTGATTGGAAGCAACATGTGAGTTCTCCCATTCTTCTCTAGGGTGTATGTGTTCATT
>JZKD02S1674133.1:1925880-1936959 GCA_000966675.3 Picea glauca | reverse complement strand
TTATCATTATATCCTCCTATCTTAAATTCAACTAAACACTGTTTAGTGATAGTTACCTGATGTCCTTTTTGTAGCCACGAAACTCTGTATGGGCTTGGATGATCAATCGTCTCCATTTCCATCTTTTCTACCATCTCTATAGAAATGAGATTATCTGTGCTACCACTGTTCACAATGACCTTGCATACCATGCCCTTGGTTTTGCAAGTAGTCTATAAAAGTCTATTTCTTTGGACTGAACTCTCCACCTCCTTCTTTGGTGTCAAAAAAGCTTTTCGCATCATCAACGATCTTCCACCTTCAGCATATTCTGCCTCAATATTCCACCTCTGCGCTTCGTCGATGTGAGTCTCACTCATTCTTTCTTTTTGTCTGGACACTCATAAGACTTGTGTCCATTCTTTCCGCATGTGAAGGATGTTATCACTCCACCTCTTCCTCTTCCTCTACCTCTGGTATGAGGAAAAATATTATTATCAGCATAATCTCCTCACTGTTCGGTATGTTGTCCTCTCTGTTCAAAATATTGCCCTCGCTGTGAGCTTCCACCTCTCTTAGTTTGAGTTTGAGGTTTCTTCCAATCCTCCTTGGGTTTCTAGTTTTTATCCTGGGCAACTGATTTGCCTCTGGGCTGACTTCTACCTCGGCCTCTTTGACCCTACTTTCGGCTCAGCTTCTCTTCCGCCTTTAGAGCCATCTAATAAGAATCTTCCACCATTTGGATGGTTACCATGCTCATATCATCCTGAATGTCGTATCTCAGGCCATTCATGTATCTGGCAACATTTTCATCATCGCTTTCCCTATGACCTACCCTGATGTTCATCCTATAGAATCCTTCAGTGTATTCCTTCACTGTCATCAACTTCTGTCTCAAGTTTTGCATTCTTCAAAATAGAGTGATTTGGTAATCTCTGGGGATGAATTTCACCTTCATATTCACGATCATCTTGTTCGAGATTTTGATCTTCTGCTTGCCTTTGCAGCATCGGTCAGCTTGTAGTTCATCCCACCACAATGTTGCATGTCCCTTCAATCTCGTGACAGCATGTTTGACCTTCTTGTCCTCTTCGACATATTCATAGTCAAAATATGTGTCCAGAGCTCTAATCCAGTCTAGAAGCTACTCTGATTCTAAGTTTCCCTCATAAACTTGAATGTCCATTTTCTCTCTTGCACCCATTCTTGCAATAGCCCTAATTAGGTATTCGTTTGCTACATCTTCGGCTGCAACTTCTTCCCCTTCATGTTCAGCCTCAATTTCACTTTCAGAATCACTAGATCCCCAGCACTAACTGTATGCCTCGGTGCTGTCTCCATGTCTTCGAGTTTGGCACATAGGTCATGCATCTCTCTCTCCATGGCTGGATCAGGCATCTGCCTACCCCTTCTTCTCAGTATTTACCTCTCCTCTGGTAGATCGGGTGTTTGCCTATCCCTTCTTCTTGGCGACATGGTGAATCTTCCTTTTCCTTGCTACAGAAAGCAAAGAAACCTTTCTGTGCTCTGATACCACCCTGACGCAACCCCTCCTCAACCCGCAGGTCGGGAGGTCACGTACACAGGATCTTTTCCCTTACACTGGCCTGAAGAGCTCTTAGAAATGGTTCCTCTATTTCCCTTTTGGGAAATATACACCCAAAATTTACTTCGAGAAATTCCTCCTTATACTTCGGGAGATATGACTTCGCACTTTTGTGAATCTGGGGGTCAAGCGCCTTGTCTCTCAATCTCCGAAACCCGAGAGAAATCAACACTTGACCTTTCTTTCTCTATTTCGGGTTTCTCCTTATCGCGATTTTGGGATTTGCGATGTCAAGAAACTCATCCCCTCGACTCCTGAAACTTGATTTACCGAACCTCCGATGTGCTCACAAACTCTGACTTTTCAACAACCCTCCATTCTGTCGGGACTTTGGACTTCACGATTTTGCGAATCCTGATGCGAATATTTCAGGACTTCACCCCTAGAAACCCTGAAATGGTCAACGGAATTTGACTTCCATGTCGATAGTGCGCCACCTATCCACCCTGCTGATTCCTATGGCCCACACGATCCTTTCATGAAGTTACTTGATTGATTTCCCTTCAGGAAGTTACTTGATTGGCTATGGTGGAAGTCTGATTTCACTTAGCCCCATGTAAAGTATTTTATTAGTTTAGGACTGTATATAAATAAGCTCCTTTGAGCATGTAGCTTTGTTTGCTTTGCTTTACTTTTCGGCCTATATTTTCAGAAGTGGGTGTTTTGAGCTTGACTCCATAGCCCAACAACAAGGCACTGAAGCTGCAGAATGAGTTCTTAGAGCATCACAGGGATGAATCTATCCCCCATGGAGCCTAATGTTAGTGATAATTCTTGTCTTGGGCTCGAGAGCATCCAGGTCTGTAGGTTGCGCAAGAAGCGCCCAAGCACAGCACAAAAGGACCCCTGTTCCAGTTACGAGTCAAGCGAGCGGGTGAAGTTTTGTTGTCAATGACCAAGATCCATCCACAAATCAAATCAACGATCATCGGGTTTTCGGGGCTGTCAAGTTGCCCGGGGTTTAGCAAGAAGGAGCTCCAATGGTTCAAAGAAGACTTGGGTCATCAAATCAAATTGGTACAGGTGGCAACCTGTCGACATATCGTGGATCGGGGTTTCGGGGAATAGGGAGCTCTCATCTCATTACACTTGGAAGTTTCGATCAGCGAAATGCCGAAAGCGCCTTTGGCGCCGAGCCCAGTGTCTCAGCACCAGGTCATATCAAGCGAGCGGGTGAAAGGGGGACAACCTCTTTATAATAGTAAATAATATCTGGGTCGTCCATCTGAAGTACACGTGGCATGTATCTACGCCATGTCGACGTTCGGGAGTTCACGCGGTAAGATTTCCTTGTCATATCACCTCTCGAAACCCCGAATCCCGAAGCTCTGATAGTGCCCAGAGTCGGGCCCATGGTTTTGGTGCCTGGTCATCAAGAAGGAGGCCTGGAGGAGGGGCATTTATGTTTATCATTTGGCCACCCAGGCCCGCCATATTGCCGAATCAATCCTGAACCGTCAGATCAGTGGGGGGATGCGTGGTGATTGTTAGGGTCTCCTGACATTTTTCCCATCGCGATTTCGGGGAAGGAAGACCTTCTCTTCTCTTATCTGCGACTTCCAGGTGCCATCGGACTCGACCTCAATCCTGGTCTATGCCTGGAGTAAATGACAGCCAGAAGGGGCGGTTGAAGCCTCCCATCGTTCATTAAGTATGAGGTATGGAGGGTCTGGCGATCAGTCTGCTCGAAAGTGTCTTGCGTACCCTCTTTTCCAGGAGGCCAGGTCGAGTTCTCAGTCGGAGCAAGTCTGCACATGCTAGCTCAGCCTTTAATGGCTCAGCTACTCCCCTTGCAGTAGCCGCGCGCAGTCAAGGTCGCGTCTGACAAAGAAAATCCATCCGAAATTTGACTGAAGGGACACAGAACCTTGGGCGACGAGCACGCCTCTGTTAGGCAAATTTTGCTGAGTATATAGACTCAGTCTTTGTATTTTGTAATCCATCGATGGTTGAGCAGAGCTCCCTACTGTAATGTTTTAGCAGTTATTCTAGCTTTCAACTTATGCATCTGTATATGAGATTTCTTGTTTTATGGCAGATAGTTCTTCTTACTCCATCTAATTTTCATCTCATGCTTAGAGAGTTCGTGATTGAATGATTAGCGCGAATTATTGCAGTTATGTTATGATGTCAGATTTATTGTTTCATTACTGCATTCTCTGGTTTTTTGCGTTTGAATGTAAGTCGATCTTGTGTTTAAATTCCTTCCTCTACAGTCTGTTAGAAACCTACTGTTTATAACAGACCTCCACTTCTCTCTTGTATAAGTCTTCCACCTGTTCACCCTTTACTACAACTCACTGTCTGAAATTTATGCAAGACCTCACTTGCTCATGCATACCTGGCCTGGTTTCAGAGTTGGAACACTATTGTCTTGAGTTTACCTCCATTCGATCACCCATCTATAAACCACCGTGACATAAAACTGATGGGCATTGGTCTCTACTCCTGCTGCAATCCAGGAGTGACTTCCGACGCTAACATTTCTGGCGCCATTGCCGGGGACAAAGTTGAAGATTTTCCCTAGGTAGAATGACAACGAGATTCTGATTCTGAGGGAACATTAGATATCAGAACCTTTGAAGATTACATTTGTGCCTGGCAACTCCTTTGAGGTCATTACACCTGGTAATTCCTCTGTTGCAGTTCCTCTGGCTACACTTGGTAGCACTTAGGAGACACAAAGCTCAGTTCCGGTCTTTGACGGTGAATGAAGACTGGAAACACTCGTTATAAATAACATTCACCTGGTGACTCCACATTTAAAGACTCCACCGGATGGGATTCTGTTGACAGAAAGAAGTCCATGTCGAAGGGAAAGACTAGGTATCAGTTTATGAGCTTACTGCATGAAGTTCTATATTTCTTTATCAGCTCATTCTTCTCTTTCCCTTCATTTATAGAGAATTTTTTCCTCTGCTTTGTACATTCTAATGTCCTTGAGCCTCCCCTTATCCACTCAGCCTTGGAAGAAGAAATCATACTCTCTTCTTGTGTTGTAAATACTGATCTTGTGCCTTCACCTCTGCCTATCCTTAAAGATGAGATCTGTATCACACCTCCTCTTCGAGTCGAATGCCCTTGTAGTCCTGAGGAGGTTGAGGATAATTCACGGTATTCTCAGACCTTGTTACCCCCTGTTTTTCCTACTGAGCCCTCCCAGCCTCTTGTTGAATCCCGTGATCAACCCACTTCTTTTCAAGTCAAAATAAGAAATAGGTTGTTCAAACCTCTGCAGCTGCCATATCACCTTAACCCTTATCCTCATGATTTCTTTGAGTATCTTCCTCGATTTTCTGGGGAAGGTCATGTTAGAGATGAGAAGCATATGGAGGCCTTTGAGACCCTTATTGATCAGTTTGAGATCATTCACGAGGATGTTGTCATGAGGATGTTCTCACGTTCCCTGTCTGGAGATGTTGCAGTGTGGTTTAGATGTTTGGAGACCGGTTCTATTGGTTCCTGGACCGAACTATACCATGATTTTTTGAAAGGTTGGGGTGAGAACAAGTCCCTTGATCAATATTGGTTCGAGTTTAATGCCTTGAGAAGAGGGGAAGATGAAGCCTTGGTTATTTTCAACAAAAGAATTTTTAGTGCTTATCATAGCATGCCTGTAGAGATTAGACCCATAGAGACTGCTGCTATGGTGTACTATATCATGGCTCAACATCTAGAGCTTGTCTTCCTCCTAAGAGAGAGGAAATCCTCATCATTGATACATCTGTTTGAGGATGCTATAGAGGTTGAAGCAAACATCAGGGCTAGCAGGTGGACTCATAAGCAGGCAGATTTGCATATACAGGAGGAAGAAGACTATCAGTCTGTTTCAGAATCTGAAAAAGGATTTAGCAATTATGGATCAGATATGAAATGAGAACCCAGAAGTGGTCATTATGGCCTAGAGCCTACTGCTCCTTTATTTGAATATCATCTTTCTGTGGTAAAAGCTGCAGCTACAGAAGATCCATAGTGGCTTATCGAGGATGAAGAGGGACATTCTTTTGTGAGCAGAGAATTCTTTGCAGAGGAGCATCCTGGTCTTCTGAAGCAGCCAGGGTTTTGGCATATTCCTCACCATCCAATGGTCATACACATGGAGTCCTACATTTCAGATTTCCTGGAATGTTCTATAAAGATTAATCCACCAATACTCGCAAGGGAGTATTGCGTTATGAAAGATTTCCAAGACCACATTATAGAGCCTATTCCTTTATTGATTAAGGAAAGGCCATGGGTGGAAATCATCTCTACTGGGCTTGCAGAAAGAACATAGTATCATAAAGAGGAAGGTAGACAACTCGTCTCCTGTCCAGAGCCTGTTTGTGGGTAGGTGTCGTCTGGCATTGTCCAGCCTGCATCTGTCCTCCGCCCACTTGTGCACTCTGAAGGCAGCGAAGAGGATTTTCCAGTCTTCATGGCAGATGCTCTGAGCAACTCTTTTGAAGAGATTATTGAAGATTTCTTGGATGCGTTGGCATCTGCCCCCGATGGGCCTGCTGTCTCAAAATTAAACGAAGAAGCCATTGTGGAAGAGGATTATTTTTTCTTCCTTCATGAGATTTCCCATGATGTATTTACATTTGGGATTGAAAGGGAGGATCGGGAGACCGTTCCCTGTTCACAAGATTGGGGAATGCACGAAGAAGATGAGGAAGAACCAGAAGAGCAGCCGAGAACATATTTCATTCCAGATCCAGTCAGCAAGCAGCCACTGCCTGAGATCAGTGAGCCTACTTCAGTTATTCACCCACTTGTGCTTATCAGAGATATTCAGTCGTGTGTGAACAATTGTGTAGTAGAAGAGGATGTCTGTCGCCAATTTCCTGGAATTGGCCACTCATTCAATGACCCTGTCAGCAAATACATGGAGTGGCATTTCCCTTATGATTTGGAGCCGCCATATCCCATCTCAACTTCAGCTTGTAAGTAGAAGTTGAAGAGTGTAACCATTCTGCTGTCACGGTTACATCAACTGTTTGTGATCATTGACAGAAGGAAAGAGCTTCCCTTCAGGAAGTTACTTGATTAGCTATGGTGGAAGTCTGCTTTCACCTAGCCCCATGTAAAGTATTTTATTAGGTTAGGACTGTATATAAATAAGCTCCTTTGAGCATCTAGCTTTGTTTTCTTTGCTTTACTTTTCAGCCTATATTTTCAAAAGAGGGTGTTTTGAGCTTGACTCCATAGCCCAACAGCAAGGCACTGAAGCTACAGAATGAGTTCTTAGGGCATCACAGGGATGACCCTATCCCCCATGGAGCCTAATGTTAGTGATAATTCTTGTCTTGGGCTCAAGAGAATACAGGTCTGTAGGTTGCGCAAGAAGCGCCCAAGCACAGCGCGAAAGGAGATCCAATCCACAAAGCAAAGGCAAAGTTTTGCTGTCAGCGACTGAGATCCATCCACAATGAAAATCGACGGTCATCAGGTTTTGAGGGATGTCAAGTTGCCCAGGGTTTATAAAGAGGGAGATCCAATGGTTCAAAGTAGACTTGGGTCGTCAAATCAAATTGGGATAGGTGGCATCCTGTCGACATATCGTGGATTGGGGTTTCGGGGAACAGGGAGCTCTCAACTCAATACACTTGGAAGTGCCGATCAATGAAACGCCGAAAGCACCTTTGGCGCCGAGCCTAGGTTCTCAGCACCAGGTCATATCAAGTGAGCGGGTGAAAGGGCGACAACCTATTTATAATAGTAAATAATATTTGGGATGTCCATATGAAGTACGCGCGACATGTATCTACACCATGTCGGCATTCAAGAGTTCGCGCGGTAAGATATCCTCATCGCTTCACCTCTCGAAACCCCGAATCTTGAAGCTCCGATAGCACCCAGAGTTAGGCCCATGGTTTTGGCACCTGGTCATCAATAAGGAGGCTTGGAGGAGGGGTGTTTACGTTTATCATTTGGCCACCCGGGCCCTCCATATTACCGAATCAATCCTGAACCGTCAGATTAGTGGGGGGACGCGTGGAGACCGTTAGGGTCTCCCGGCATTTTTCCCATCGCGATTTCGGGGAAGGAATACTTGCTCCTCTCTTATCCGTGACTTCCAAGTGCCATCAAACTCGACCTCAATCCTGGTCTATGCCTGGAGTAAATTACAGCCAGAAGGGGCGGTTGAAGCCTCCCATCGTTCATTAAGTATGAGGTATGGAGGGTCTGGCAATCAGTCTGCTCGAAAGGGTCTTGCGTACCCTCTTTTCCAGGAGGCCAGGTCAAGTTCTCAGTCGAAGGAGTTCTGCACATGCTAGCTCAGCCTTTAATGGCTCAGCTACTCCCCTTGCAGCAGCCACGCGCATTCAAGGTCGCGTCTGACAAAGAAAATCCATCCGAAATTTGACTGAAGGGACACAGAACCTTGGGCGACGAACACACCTCTGTTAGGCGAATTTTTCTGAGTATATAGACTCAGTCTTTGTATTTTGTAATCCATCGATGGTTGAGCAGAGCTCCCTACTGTAATGTTTTAGCAACTATTCTATCTTTCAGCTTATGCATCTATATATGAGATTTCTTGTTTTATGACAGACAGTTCTTCTTACTCCATCTAATTTTCATCTCATGCTTAGAGAGTTTGTGATTGAATGATTCGCGTGAATTATTGCAGTTATGTTATGATGTTAGATTCATTGTTGCATTACTGCATTCTCAAATTTTACATAGATATCACGGTTTGAGAATTATAGGTGGCATTCAGAAGCCTATTTTTTCTTGTAAACGGTTTCCAAATGAAACGTTTCTTTATTTGTAATTGGTTTGGAAATGAAAAGACTTGTTGTTTGTATAAAATGTTAAGAGATACATATGTATCAGGGTTGGTATAAGTGCAAGGGCACCTTTTTGTTGTTTCTGAACTCAATTGTAATTTTCTGGAGCTGAATTGAATACATATGCAGAAGATTTTGAAGTCTCTATGAAAAGATTCTAACTGTGGTGATATGAGTTTTGTCTCATCTCATTGTATGTATTTCTTGTTTTCTTTAATTCCATTTACACTGTATTCTGTTTAAATTGAAGATTTAAAGGCCCAAAATTCATCTTATGATGCTCTCGGCTTAAGCAATTTAAATTGCGTGTGTTTCTTCTTAGCTCATTCAGAATTCATTTCAATAATGCTCTGATGCAATTATTTGTTTTCTTCTTCCTCTCACACTCTGATTAAATCCAATTTACAAATCATATTCATTGCCTCATTTATCCTTTATCCTATGTAGAGTTCTATCATCCAGTCATTGTTTTCATTCATTTTTGTAATTTCGACTCCATAGCGCTAAGTGTCCCTCCTTTTCCTTTCCAATGAATTTATAAAAACCCCTCAAAAAAACTAAATCTAGCCATCGATTTCCAAAGAAATACCTAGTGACATTAGAGATCCCTTTCTAATTTGAGAAGGCTAGTGCCCAACTCTAAAGTAGGTTGAAACAATTACCTCTGTCATTTTTCTATCACCCAGAAAAATTTTACAGAGTGCTAACATTTTGGCGTCGTTGTCGGGGATGAAAGTGAAATATTCCTTGGGAAAGAATGACATGGTTGAGTTCTAAGGTCTGAGATCAATAGACAATTAGGCATATATTGGATGTATTCTTGCTCCGGTGACTCCACACATCAAAAAACTCATCTTGAAGGTGGTTCAACTAGCAGAAGAATCCATAAATTTAAATTTTCATTGGCGACTCTACTCTCAATGCAGAATCTAGCTTCCAAAACATCATTGGCGACTCCACTGTCCGAAGATGAGTTCAGTATCTGCAAGGTATGATCCCATGAATTTCTCTCACATTCTTGGTTTTATGAATCACATGCCTTGTGTATATTGGCAAACATATCTGCCAAAGTTCAAAGATCAAGAGGGAGATGATGTTGCCTTCATTTGATAAAATTTCACATGCACATACATAGGCTAGGGGTTAAATTGCCTGAAGACTTCTTGATGAATATTTTTATGGAAACCTTAGAAGAAGAAGCAAGATCCGGGTATGAAGGATTGCCATATGCTAGTCTATTTTCCCTTGAAGATTTTTATTCAGTATTTTGTGTGAATTATAAAGAAAGTTACCCATCTTTAGTTACGGTTGAAAAATTCTGTGGAAAATTTGACAATCTTATTCAATGCATGGGGATTGATATTAATGATGAAGAGTTAATTTATGATGAAATAGAAGAATCCCTTTACGAACCATCTTGTCATCAGAAAAAGCTAGTAGAGACTATTTGTATTGGTACATAGGATCATTTCGAGCAAACATTAGCTTCTTCTTTGCTTGAAAATGAAACAAATATGCATCATAATGTTGACAGTCAAGTCATATCCCATGAAATTAATGAAAATTCACAACCTTTTCAGCCTTATTACAGTCAAAAGTATGGGGAGAATCATTGAAATTGTTTTAAAACTCATTCATTTTCTGAAGACGTGTATCGTGAAGAAATTGGTGAAAATCAGGCTCTTGAAATTGTATGTGCAGAAATTCTAGGAAGTAAAACCATTAACAAATATATCTACTCAAAGTTACAAGGAAATATCGAAGAAGAACAGGTTGTTCTAGGTCTTTTGGATTTTGCAGAATCCATTCATGATTTCACCTCTCTTTATTTGACATATTCATAAATTTTAAAAAGCTAGGATGACATTCTTATTCAAGAACATGAAGGGGCATTTTTAGATTTTTCTCAAACACATGAGATTGTCATTTCATATAAATTTTTCCAAGAGAACATAAAGTGTGTCTCTATTGTGGATGATGTGAAAGATGATCATCTTGTTGCATGTCCATTTAAGGATGGTAAACCATATGAAATAGATCCTTGTCTTTGGGTTGACTTTCAAAAGGGGGTAGTCTTACATGTCTTCGAAGACCCTTTTTCCAGTAATCTGGAATCATGAGAGAAGACAGAGTACCTATTGTTCAAGAATGAAACGATAGAATGGGGTTTGGAGTTTGAGTTATCATTTAGTGCGTTCTTTTTCCTATCTGGAAGAGCTGAAAGCAAGTTGCAGTCAAGAAGCCATTTACTTGACTAGCTTCATTGGAATTTTGAGATCACTTGATTCAACATTGGTTTCGACAAGTAGGGTAGGATCATTTGTATATAAATAATCTTGAATACCAAGCATTTTTGTTAGTTTCAATTTTGGACCTCAACATGTGTGTTTTCAGTTTTCGACAGCTATTGATTTTTAGTTTCAACTTTCAGTGCATTTAGTTTTGGATGAAGGATTGGTACAGGTGCAATCTTCAAGATGGGATCAACCGAATGGATCGAGCACTTGGTATACATTTTTTATCGCCGTGCAGGGAGGACGTTGTCTGTAGTTGGAGCTGTTGGAGATATGGCTATAACAGAAGACTGACGCAAATGGTTAAGTTTGTCATTGATGGCAATCGGTTATGGAGCAGTCAAGGATGTCAACACGCACACGAATGCTGGAACACGACTGCTGGAACACGACTGCTGGAACACGACTGCTGGAACACGAATGC
>JZKD02S1674133.1:1898085-1918984 GCA_000966675.3 Picea glauca | reverse complement strand
GACACATGCAAAATTTAGAATTGTGGCATAAGAGAATTTTTTCTCTAAACAAAGCATCATTGGGTTCTTGGATGGTATGCATTAAATATTTGGTTGAATCTCAAAAAAAAATTCTCTATTATTGGGAAAACAAAAATTTGGATTTTATTAATATGATTTTGGCTCTTATAGTAAATTTTTCTGCCCTCGGGTTTATTACAGAGCCAAAGTTAATTTTACTAAAATTATTAGGCCCAAATGCGAAATCTCCACTTATCCAAGACCTACAACTATCTATATAAAGAGACTAAGCCTCAGGTTTATTACAGGGCCAAAGTTAATTTTACTAAAATTATTAGGCCCGAATGCTAAATCTCCACTTATCCAAGCCCTACAACTATATATATAAAGAGATGAAGTGCCATGCATCAAGTCGCTTGGAGGAAGAGCCTACAAGGGGCATTATGGGTGAACTACGCGTCGATAACACTTACAACCCTCAATGCATTTAAACAAGTTACTCTCATTTCTATTCATCAATGTGGGATAAAACCTTACAAAGAGTGCCAGGATAGTTCGAGTGCTCATCCAAATTATCAAATGTCTGGCATTCAACTAAGTGTCAAAGATTATGTAGGTGTACACTAGATGATGCAGTATCAAAGTGTATGAAAAACGTGTCTTGAAGACATATGCCGATGAATATTGGTGGTTTTGATAGTCCTTCATAGACGTATCAGATGTAGAAAGAGGCCTTGAAGTGGTGATAAGAGAATTCCCTGGAAGGTTCAAAATCACATATCCTTCCCATCTGCCTCCTACCACAGGTGATATTGACATAAATAAAGTGGGAGAATATGGAGGCATCTATGGCAGCATGCACATCTTGGTAGAAACCCATAAGTTACCGTACGATCTCGATATACAACGATCCTTCTACAGGTCGACAACAAAACTCGATTCCTCCGCGTCAATCTTCCATCTTGAAGACAATCATCTACTAGGGAATTGCATTCTTGTCAAAGTTGTCGTCGAAGTTGTCGTCGAAATTTGAGCAACTCAAAATGCCTGAGGAATTCTTGAAGGACAAAAAAAATCTTTGTTGTGGACACAAGGTCCAACAAAACAAGGGATGACAGAATGAACGTATTCCATCAGCTATGACACCCAATTGACCCCTTGATTTGTTGCACAGAAGAAATCATGGCACCCAAAAACGTTGCCTAAAAACCAATAGAAATAGTGGATGTCTTGTATATGGTAGCAACACAATTGTTATAGTCTACTCATACCTTAGAAATCTGCCGATCCAAATAATCCACAAGTGGAATAACATCTGAAAGTGTTGTTTTCTCATGGACATCGATTGCAGCCATGGTCAGAGATTGATTTTGTAGGGAAACAACAACAACAACACCATCACCATAAAAGAGTATCGTTGGCATTGTCGTGGTGTGACGCCGCCTCCATATTTGAGTTTCTCTGTCATCATCGAAGTTAACAATTGATGACATATTCAATTTATCTTCCATAACAACAGATGAAATAAATTAGTACTAGAAAAGTGCATTTATTTTTTAACACCTCGAGTTAACACATAATCTATTCAAAGGCTAATGCAAGATGAGTGCATAGCCATGACACACATTTAGGTGATTGATTGCAGGGACTCTACTAAGTATCTCAAGATTAATTAACAATGAAATTTTACCGATGGATAGTGGTGACAGATCAGACCAGGGTACACACATGTTTTAGGAACAACCCAATGGATAGGCACTCAGCCTGCCATTCTTTGCTACCTCACAGGGAGGATAGCATCCCTAGTTGGAGCCTATGTTATCACTATAACAATTTTTGTGAGAAATCCAATTTCCAAGACTTAGCGAGGCATTAAACTAATGTGGAATCATGATAAACTGGAAGACAGGGCCAAATACAGTGGGAGGAGGAGGCTAAAGCTAGCAGGAGTGTGAAGTTGATGGGACTCGGCAGGCCACAAATCTCAAGCACCACAGATAATCGGTCAGACACCATATTGGGTGCAGAACTAGTGTGGAGATTAATTATTTGAAAGTTCGCCGATGAAAATACCATGGTTTCGACTTGAGACCATGTGGTGCCACCGGATGCATTTCAGGGAGAAAAGTAGTCTATCCCAAACCACCTTGCCTCGTCCCTAAAATTTCCAAAAGACAAGCGCTACAAAGATTTCTGCAAAATGGATAGAGAAATTAAATTGTAGGTTAGACCATTTGTATACGAATTCGATTAGTTGCACGCATATCAGTTTTCAAGTCTTAGTTTCCATGATTTCAAGTAATTTTGACCAGTCGTCTTCCAAGGTGAATTTCGGGAAAACATGAGCACATTTTTAGAAACTGAAAGAGGTTTTTACTCAAAACAGGCCAAAGAATAATAACCTCTCCCATATTTCTCATAGTTGTTACATATTTGGAGAATCGAGGACATCTTCAAACCTTATATTTTTGGATTCATGATTTCTTTTGTTGGAGACATCGTTTTCAAATACAAATCCTGGGCATATGGGGAAAATTTTCACAAAATGGAGAGAGGTTTTTACTCAAGATAAGTTTATGTACAAAAACCTCCCCCATATTTTACACATGTGTCACATATTGAGATATTCGAAGAAATATTTGAACCATATTTTTCCATTTTCATTATTTCTTGTTCAAGACATGTTTTTGTGGCACGTGTTCCAGCCAGTTGGAGATGAATTTAGAGAAACCGAGAGATTTTTTCTTCATAATGATATTATATAAAAAACCATCTCTCATATTTTACACAACTATCATGGTTTCAGAATTATAGGTGGCATTCTAAAGCCTATTTTTTCTTGTAAATGGTTTCCAAACGAAACGTTTCTTTATTTGTAACTGGTTTTGAAACGAAAGGACTCGTTGTTTGTATAAAATGTTAAGAGATATGTATGTATCATGGTTGGAATAAGTTCAAGGGAAACTTTTTGTTGTTTCTGAACTCAATTGTAATTTTTTGGAGCTGAATTAAATACATATGCAGAAGCTTTTGAAGTCTCTATGAAAAAATTCTAATGGTGGTGATATGAGTTTTGTCTTCTCTCATTATATGCATTTCTTGTTTTATTTAATTCCATTTACACTGTATTTTGTTTAAATTGGAGAGTTAAAGGCCCGTAAATCATCTTATGATTCTCTCAGCTTAATCAATTTAAATTGTGTGTGTTTCTTCTTAGCTAATTTAGAATTCATTTCAATAACGCTCTGATGCAGTTATTTGTTTTCTTCTTCCTCTTACACTCTGATTAAATCCAATTTACAACCCAGATTCATTTCCTCATTTAGCCTTTATCCTATAGAGAGTTCTATCGGCCAGTCATTGTTTTCATTCATTTTTAGAATTTCGACTCCAGAGCCCTAAGTGTCCCTCCCCTTCCTTGCGAGTGACTTTATAAAAACCCCCAAAACAAACAAAATCTATCCATTTATTTCCAAAGAAATACCTAGTGACACGAGAGATACCTCTCTAAGTTTAGCAGGCTAGTTCCCATCTCTAAAGTAGGTTGAAATAGTTACCTCTATTGTTTTTCTATCAGCCAGACAAAATTTACAGAGTCCTAACAAAAGGATCTCAAAACAAATCACTCAATTGATAATCTTTGTCTATAAAGTATCCAAACAAGGTTGAAAACATATACTTCATTTTATTCAAAGGTACATCATGGACGAGAGAGTGGGCCATTGACAAACACTACATTGTTGTCGATGTGTGATTTCTTTTCCAAACATGGAGAGTGTATGCCAGATAGAGACACAATACAGATTCCAGATAATTTCTCGAGGGAAATCTACAACTTGTAAAAAGGATATGATGAAGGTGTTGAAGGAAATGGTAATTTTATTACATATATATGGAAGAAATGATTCAACAATGTATGTATTCCTAAGAAGTCAAGCATGGAGATTTGCAGTATATGTGCTACTCTTAAATATAGAAGAGATCAATATGAAGGGGCATAAAGAGGTATGCATTTACTATTTTTTTTTTTTTTTTTTAAATTGGATAGTTGTCAACTATGAAAACATATGATCAATATTTTCATTTTATGTCATGTGTAGATTCCATAGTCAAAGTGCTTTAAGAACATCAGAATCAACAATCAAGTGAAAGGAAAAAGTTGTACAAACATCCGAAGAATTGTTATGATGATCCAAAAAAATATTTAGGTATGATAATTGATGGCGTGGACCAAAAGAAAACACTTCTATCACATTTTTTTCGTACACCAAAAAATTTACAGGAAGATAATTTCATTCAGTTTCACTTGGTTGGTCGTATGGTTTTCAATGGAAAAATGTGTCCAAGGGTTTACTTCACAACTCCAAATATTCATAATGATGCAAATATGACCATCACCATAATTCATCATGTGCTCACTCACTAGTTTGGAAATATTCCTCAAGTTCTCTATCTACAGTTGGACAACACTAGTTGTGAAAATAAAAATCAAATTGTGTTTGGATATCTAAGCATTCTTGTTGAACTGTGAATCTTTCAAAAGGTGAAAGTTGGTTTCCTTCTTGTTGGAAACACTCATGATCATATTGATCAAATGTTCAATTGTTCTTCAATAACATTGAAGAGGAAAAATGTTGTAATCGTACCATCATTGATTGAATGTATTAAGAAAGCATACATTCCAGAGCCTGTTTTTCATATATTATAAGAAATTGTTGACATGCGAAGATTTATTTAGGGATCACATTGTGAAGAAAAATGTATTGAGCAACTTAATGACATTAGCTTCCAACATCAATTGTGCTTCAAAAAAATTGAGGGGAAAACACTTATATGGGGAAAGTAGTATTCAACTACTAGAAAATGGGGGCCTTCATTAGGTTTAGCATTTTTGAAGTTCATTCCATATTGTCTAGTATTTGCATCAAATTTATTATTTTTACAATCATTTTCTAAAATCCATAACACACAGAGGCATAATAGAGATGTAGATTGTTCAAAATGCATGGAAGAAATAAAAAAGTACATTAACGATACATATGAGTACTTTGATGTTGTTTATTATGTTTGGTGGGAGTCTTTTTTCAATAGTCAAAGTGACATAATTTCAAGCTCAACAAATGAAGATACATTGTTGAAGACTTTGTTTCATTGGCCACAAAATATGCCAAATGAATCTAAATAAAACACAATTTTTGAAAAACAAGAATCTGAAGGTGCTATCGAGTTTACAAAAGAAGAGGAAAGAGAAATGTATATTGGTTCGTGAAGGTCACATGAACAACGTGAAGCCATGGAATACCTTTACAGGGGTTTATTATAAGATATTAATGAGGGTATCATAATTGTATTCTTAGCGACTGAAGATCCACATGGTTATCCATTCTACATTGCAAAGGTTATAAATATTGAGAAAGAAAATTACGATGTTATTGCAATTGAAGTGCATTGGTATGCAGCAAGTACACACCCATTCAATGGTGTGTACACTACAAATATGGTGGTTGAGAAACATGTCAATATAAAGAGAAGAATAAAGAGTCAAAATATAACTTGTCGCCACACTGACCTCTTAAAATTAGATGATGTTGACATACTTGTTTATGACTTCAATTTGAAAAAGAGGGGAACTCTTCACTCCAAGATAACAGAGGCTATCAAGAGGTTGTTTCCATAAGAAATAAATTCAAGATGGGAGTCTGTTGAACCTAGTCATAGATCTAAAAGGATTTTAACATCTGAAATGTTGGGCATGAATGTAGACTTATATGGTGCACTCATCTAGAATAGAGAAGAGTATGGATCATCTATATCTTCATCCAATCATTCATATGAAGAAAATGTAGACTCTGGTGGTATTTCAGAATCCATGATTCAATTTGAATAAGTGTATGAAACATTTTATGTATTTTTGATCCATATGGTGTTTGTATGGTAGCTAGAAATGAGCATTGAACTTACATATGATCTTACAAGAAGTTATGAATCATTTTTGTGTTTTATGAATTATATGTTTTGATTATGGAGAATATAATACAATTTCTTAGCTCATATGTTTTGAATATGGACAATATAACAATATTTTTAAGAAATAATTTATGTTTCATTCAATGTAACTTGTATTTACCTTTTTTTTTTATTAAAAGTAAAAAATATTAAAAAGTGATGTTGAATTTCTAAAGTATATTGTGATATTTTCATGGCATTATGTATTACCTTGTGCTTTGAGTGATAAAGTGAGAATTTAAGGGTTGATTTTATGAGTTTGTTTACAGTAATGATGAGTTCTTTTACCAGTTTATAAAAATGAGTCATTTTCATACCCCAATTTTAGAATGGGTGCTATCGGTAGCATTACTTTTCAATTTGATGGTTAATTTTGAGGCTTTGGTTTTAATGGTACCAACTGCTAAAAATACGATTTCAAACTATCTAAAATTTCAACGTTTTGAAAAAAATTAAAAATTAAAAAACATCTTTTTTTTAGGTGTTGATTTTAAGTTTTTTCTGAGCTATTGCATGAGTTTTGAAGGCCATGTTTGAAAAATATTGTAATTTTGACCCCATTTAAAAACATTGTGTTACCAAAGACACCACCTTTTAATTTGGGGGTTGATTTTGATGTTTCTAATGCAAAAATATGGGTTTTTTGGGCCAAAGTTCTCGTTTTCATTCACGATTTTCTTTAAGTCGGTAAATTTGTTTCATGTGTTGTATATACCCATCTAGGAATTTGCGGTGCTAATGTAGGTTCATGTTCAATTGAATTAATTGGAGGAGGGTGAGTAGGTGGAGGTGTATTTTCATTCTCACTATCATGATTCGAAGAAGAAACTAGAATAGGAGCACTAGAAAAAAAGTTGAGAATAGAAGATGGAACATTTGTCAAAGATGGGGCATAGCCCAAATATGAAACAATCATTTTATTAGGAATACATATTAAGAGACCTTCATAAAACTTGACATCTCTCCTAATAATAATTTTATTGGAATGAGGTTGAAGAAGTCTATAACCTTTTACATGTTTAGAACATCCAACAAAAATGCACTTCTCGCTCTTAGTTTGTAATTCTTTCATTTTCTCATTAAGAATGTGAGATCATGCTTCATTACCAAACATACGAAAGTGGATTACATTAGTTTTAAAGTTACTCCATGCTTATTCCAGTGTTATATATTTTATATCCTTTGTAGGTGTGTGATAAAGTATGTAATTTGCATAATTAATGGATTCCACCCAAAACTGAGGATTGAATCTCTTAGATTGGATCGTATAAATTTCCATTTCTTTTAATGTTAAATCCTTTCTCTCCACAATACATTTTTTTGTGGTGTATATGGAACAATTTGTTGCATCTAAATGCCCTATGTAGTGCAATAAGTTGTAAATTTGTTGTTCACATATTTCTCCCCATTATCTATTATTAACTTTTTAAGTTGGTGTCCAAATTGTATTTCAACAAGGGTCTTGTTGGCCAAAAACATGTAAAAAAATCACTCTTAAGTTTTAAGAAATAAAGCCAAGTGCATTTGGAGAATTCATCAATGATGATTAAGAAGTACTTGAACCCAGAGAAACACAAAAGGAATAAAAACACATGAATCACTATGACCATTCTACAAGGGGGTCGAGGCATAGCAAGAGGTACATTTGTCAAAATTGTCTCAATGATATTTGTCAACAACCAAAATAGAAAAAACACCATCTCTATAAGAAACAAGAGGAAGACCAGTCATAGTATCATATTTACATAGTTTCTTCAATGAGTGATAGTTTCTGCCAAAGTTTTCTCATGTCAACACTATGCATAGAAAAAACTAATAGAAAGATGATGACCAAAAATTTTGAAATGTGAGAAACCTAGTAATATTATAAATAGTTCTAGTTGCTATGACATGCTTAAGATGTTTTAAATACTTGATTACAACTTGATGAGGTAAACATTATAGTGTTGTATCTTCACCTGAATGAGTGTTTTGATACATTGATATAAGGTTGTAGGAAATCCTTGAAACACATAACACATCATTAAAATTGCCATCATCTAGCTAAATTGTTCCAAACCCTATGAGATTAAGAGATCTATCATCACCAAAAAAAGGTTTGTTTGGTGTTACATTCATTATTATTAAAGTATATGGCTTTATCTTTATTGATATGATAATATTCTTCATAATCAATAAGGCGCTCATTAGAAGAAGAGGTAGATGTTTCATTAAAAGATAAAACTAAAAAAAATAGGGCATCTCCATGAGAATACGAGTTAGAATAAGGAGGATCAATATTGATTTCATTCTTATTCATTATTTCTTCTAAGGATTCAATTTTCTTGAAACATTTAGACTCTAGATGACCATCTTGTCCACAAAAATTACAATGTCTATTAGTCTTCTTTACTTTAAATTTAGTTCATTTATTTCCATTAGGAGTAGAAGTTGGCTGAGAGGGTCTGGGATCCTCGTTTTCTCTATTTTTATGAGAATTTTGTTTCTCCAGATTCTTGGGGCATTTCTTCTATTATGATACTAAGTGCAATTTACTTAGTCCCAAAATTTCAAAGTAATCACATAGAATGTAATAGAATACCAATGAAAAAAAGAAGAACACAAGAGAAAATAGATAAACCATGAGAAACATATATTGTATTAATGACCTCAAAAAATATAGATATATATTTACTTACCTCTTTAAAGGGGAAACCTCCTAGAGAAAATCTCCAAATACAACAGTAAGTCTTCCCAGAACATTACATAACTTTCAACTCAGTATATATCTATGAATAGAGAATCTTAACTACCTATAGGCCCACTTATGTTGAGGGCATACTAACTAATTTGGGCCTTATTAATAAAGAGGATCCTTTTTTGAATGATTGATTATTAACTAAAAGTATAGTGGGAATTATTCAAGGAAGGTGGCCTCACATGTCAATAAAGTATTTTAAGTAAGAGTTTTAGGGTAGGACCCTAACATGCCCTCCCCCTTAAAGAGTAGTGTTGTCTTCAAGGTTGAAGGTTAGGAAATTTCTATAGAATAATTGTTGGTTCCCATGTGGTAGCACCTAGTTTCATATATTTCCACTATATTAGTACTTCCTTGATTGTGCACTGGAACAATTGATTCTCTTTGGTATCCAATGTTGATTTTGGATGGAATCAAATGGAACCTTCTTAATAAAGTTATGGTAGGTTGGTATTCACTTTGCAATTCAATTTTACAACCTTCTTCAAACATGACACATGAAAGTCTAGATGAATCTTGGAGTGGGATGGGACAAAAAGATTTTAGGCCACATGTCCAATGCATTGGATGATTTGATAGGGACCATAGAACTTGGGATATTGATTATGGGGAACTTATCTTTGAGTGATATATTTATAAGGATATATGTGAATAAACACTTGATCATGTTAGTAAAATAATATTTGGATATATGATGATCAAGTCGTTGATTCATTTGATTTTGTGCCAATACCAAGTTTTCCTTAAGGGTATTGATAATGGCTTCTTTCGAGTGAATCATGTTATCTATTTCTTGAACATTGGAGATGATTGGTACACATGATTCCACTGACATGGTTTTTTGTCTAGAAACAACTTCATAAATGGAATTTCAGTAGCTCCATGATACGCGAAATTATACCAGAATTCAACAGGGGAATCCATTGTACTTGTTGGTTGGTTTTTTAGAAGAAAATAATCTCAAATAGGTTTCTGAGAACTTGTTGACCAAATCTGTTTGGCCATCAATTTGGGGATAATATGAAATGCTCATATTTATCCATGTACCTTGAAGTTTAAATAGTTCTTGCAAAAAATTATTGGTGAATGCATGGTTATGATATGACACAATAGAAGTGGTAATACCATGTAGTTTAAATGTTTTATCCATGAAGATCTGGGAAAATAAGGAAGGAGTGAAGGGATGAGATAGGGCACAAAAATGAGAAACTTTTGAAATATTGTTGACAACCACCATGATGACTAATTTGTTTACCTAATTTTGGGAGTCCAAAAATAAAATCCACTAATATATTGGTATAGATCTATGTTGAGAATGGTAGTGGTTGAAATTCCCTTGGAATATTCACCATATATCCCATGTTTTTTTGACAAATGTCACAGGACACTATGAAATATTGGATATGTTTTTTCATTTCTTCCCAAAAGAATGAGAACTTAGTTCTTTCATAGGTTTTATGAAATTTAAAGTGACTTGTTGTCAGTGATGAATGTAGATCCTATAAGAATAATTATTTTAATGTTCAATCTTTTTCCAAAACAATTCACCTTTTATACCAAAATGTATCTTCTTTACATGTATAAAATTTAGTTGAGTTGGAATCTGTATGAATCAATTGGATGAGTTTCCTTAAAGTATTGTTTTCCAGGAATTCCCTATGGGATTCCTCTAGCCATATTAGACTTCATAAGGATAAGGAAAGGAGTGATCTATCTTATTCAAATTGTTTGTATAAAGAATAAAACACAAAATTTTCTTCATCCTTATTATATATAATCTCATAATCATAAAACAACATATTGGTGACCCATCAATGTTGCTCCAATGAAGACAACCATTGTTCAAGGAAGTAATTTTGACTATGATGGTATGTCTTGATCTAGAAACATCACCCTATGAGATATGTGTATTAGGTTTCCACTTCATGAAGGATAACCATCATTTCCTTCTCATGTGTTGATTTTTCCAAATTTTTGTCACACAACTGTTTATTTGTGAATGTCGAGGGGCATCCTTCTGACATCAAGACTAATTTGAGACCTATTCTTGAGGAATCACATTCCAATACAAAAGTCTTATTAAAATAAATAAATGCTAATATTGGAGTAGTGCACATCGAATCCTTTAAATATGCAAAGGTTTGTTCTACTACCTCATTTTATACAAAGGTGTTCTTTTTAAGGAGTGAAGTTAGGGGAGCTACAATTTTTCCATAATTTTTCACAAATTCCCCAAAGTATCTAGTAAGTCCTAAGAATCCCTGCAAGTTATTTTTTTTTTCATGTGTCCAATCTTGCATGGATACCACTTTCTTGAAATTGAATTGTACTCCATTCTTTCTTACAATGTGACCCAAATATGCAACCTCGAGAGCCCCAAAAAACCATTTGGAATGCTTTAGGAATAAATAGTTTTCCCTCAAAATTTGCAAGGACATATTGATAGGATCTATGTATGATTCCCATGCTTTAATGTAGATCAATATATCAACAAATAATACCATCACACAACTTCATAGGAAAGGTTTGAAAATCTTGTTCATGATTCTTTGGAAAGTGGATGTAGAATTACAAAGACTGAAAGGCATCACTAGCAAATCAAAATGACCTTCATCTGTCCAGAAGAATGTCTTATGAATGTATATCTCATTTATCCTGATTTGGTGGTATCCTAAACACATATCAAGCTCAGTGGAATCCTTGGCTCCATGAATTTCATCTAGGAGATCATCAATAACTAGGATAAGAAATTTGTCTTTGATCATCAACATATTGAGATCCCTAAAATGAGGACACATGGGCCAAGTGACTTCCTTATTTAACACCATAACTATTGGTGATGAGTAATTTCTTGTATAGGATTCATGAACCATGCCTCAAATAATTCCTAAATGATATTTCTTATTTCATTATTTTGTGCAGAGGGTGTCAATAATAATGTACATTTGGTGGTTGAATTCTTGGAGTTAAGGGAACACCATTGTAATTCTCTCAACTAGAAGGGGATAAAACATTTAGTGTCTCAAATAGGAGGTTAGGACCCTAGCATGACCTCCCCCTTAAATAAAATCCTTTCCCTCAAGGATTGAGGTGTGGTAAGTGCTGCAAAATGGAGGTTGGATCCCATGTGACATCCTTGGGTTGTGTATCCTTCAACTCTACTAAAAATTCATGAATCATGCGTTGACAAAGAAAATTATCATGTTGGGTCATGACTGCTTGTGGTTGCAACCAAATGAAACCTTCTTCATCTAACTCAAGGAGACTATTTTTAATTTGGCACTTGGTTCTAATAACTTTCTTTAAGATAGAAACATAATAAACTAGATGAATCTTAGAGTGACTAGGAAGGGATAACTTGTAAGCCACAGATCCTATGCACTTGATGATTATATAAGGGCCAAAAAACTTTGGAGAAATTTTTTGGTAGTGATATTCTTTGAGGGAAGTTTATTATTTGGTTGTATATGAAGAAACACATGATCCCGTTCAACAAAATGGCATTCAAAATGACATTGATTAGTTTGTTTCCTCATTTTTTTATGATCCATGATTAACTTCTCTTTGAGGTTGCATAGAATGTCAACCCAAACTATAAGGTTCTTTTCCACCTCATGGACCTTGGAGACATTGGAACGGTACAATAATATAGAGTGTGTATTTTTACCATACACCATCTCAAAGGGAGTCATGTGAGTGGCACCATGGTCAGATGTATTGTATCACCATTCAGTTAGTGGTAACCACTAAACCCATTGATATTGTCATTAATATGTGAAGCACCACAAATATGCTTCCAAGAAATTGTTGAAAAATTCAGTTTGACCATCAATTTGAGGATGATAGGCAGTGTTGACATGCAATTGGGTTCCTGGAGCCTGAATAATTATTTCCCTAAGTTTCTTGTGAAAGTTGGATCATGGTAAGAGACAACAGATTGGGAAATTCTGTGGAGTTTGAATATATTTACCATGCAAATTTCATCCATTGTGGATTATTTAAATGGGTGTTGGAGGGCATATATGGAAATGAAATCAACCACAACCATAATAACTAGTTTATTTCCAAATTGGGTTAATTCGATAATGAATTTCGTAGAGATATCAGTCCATATAGAAGGTGAAATAGGGAGATGTTTTAGTGTGACTATATTTTTTTATTGTTTCTCCCTTGTTGCATTGGAAATTATCACATTCAACCACAAAAGTGTGCATGTCTTGCTTCATGCCTTCCTATAAAAAGGAATGTTTGATCTGTTCATATGTTTTATGAAATCTTGAATGCCTTGCTATTGGCGAAGTATAGAGTTCAAAAAGCATAGTGCATTTAAAGTGGGATTGTTTGCTCAAATATAGGAAGCCTTTATAGTGAAGCTACTCATTTTTCCATGTGTATACTAAAGATGCATTATTGTCTTGTTGAAATTCTTGGATCAAGCTATAAATTGTGAGATCTTGGAACCATTCATGGTGAAATACCTTTAACTAATTTCCTACAATGAAGGACAATGAAATGACAGACCCTTATTCATATTTCCCAAAAAGAGAATGAACAACCACATTCTATTTTCCCTTCTTGTAAATTATTTCATAATCATAACTGAACATTTTAGTTAACCACTTATGTTGCTTAGGGGATGAAATCCTTTGTTCCAAAAAATATTTGAGGCTGTGATGATCAATTTTAATTTGGAATCATCTCCCAAGCAAGTAATGATGTTAGATATCCATCACATGTAAAATAAAAAACATTTCCTTTTCATAGGTGGATTTTCCCAAGTGTCACTCAAAACATTGTTTACTAGTAAAGGCCAATGGTCTTCTTATTGCATGAGAACTTCCCTAATGCTTTTCCCAGAGGTGTCACAATCCAAAACAAAAGTCTTTGTGAAGTTGAGTAGTTCCATTACCGGAGTCGTAAACATAGCCTCTTCCAAACATTGGAAGAATTGATTGATGACTGCATTCCAACTGAAATCATTCTTCTTAAGGAGGGCAGTGAGTGGCCCTGCAATCTTCCATAATTCTAGACAAAATTTTGATAATATCCATTTAAACTAATAAAACATCACAAAATTTTAAGATTTTTAGGGTGGGGCCAATCATTAATAGATTTTGTTTTCTTAGGACCCACATAGACACCATCATTACCAACATTATGTCCTAAGTATTCTACTTCAGAAGCTCCAAAGACACATTCAAACTCTTTGAGAAAGATTTGATGCTAAGAAAGTGATTATAATACTTGATTCATAAGGGAAATATGGGCTTGCCAAATTTTACTATAAATGAGGATGTGATCAAAGAAGACCAGTACAAAATAAGAGAGAAAGGGGTGGAAGACATGATTCATGAGACTTTGGAAAGTGGATGATACATTACATAAGTTGAAGGGAATGACCAAGAAATCATAATGGTATTCATGAGTACGAAAAGAATTATTTGGAATACCAGGCTCCTTCATACATATCTGATGGTAGCTAGAACAAATATCAAGTTTGGTATAGAATTGGGCACCAGTCAGTTCATTGAAAAGGTCATCGATGATGGGAATTAGAAATTTATCTTTGATGGTAATTTTGTTAAGGTCTCAAAAATCAGGGCACATGCGCCAAGTACCTTCTTTATTGAGTATCGTGACCACAAGAAATAAATAAGGGCTTGTTCTAGGGAGGATGACACTCGTAAATAAAAGTTCTTGAACAATTTTCTCAATTTAATTTTTATAATAAAATGGGTGATGATAAGGGAAAACACTGGGAGAAACATTACTAGGGAAAATTGGAATGGAATTATCATGGGAGACACAGGAGGGTGGGATTCCTCGAGGGCTTTCAAAAACAAATTTGTATTTTGATGGGATAAGTTGCATGTCAGGATGAACAATGGGGAATGGAATCTCAACTGCTTGAATGGAATGGAATTGGGAAATAATACCATAATCACCCATCTTGAGGAGTTTTTCTATTTGGTGTGAACTGACAATATCATGGAAACTTTTTGTGATTCCTTGGAACTTGTAGAGATGTCTGTCCATTTTGAAGATCGTGTATAATTCCTTAAAGTATATGGTGATGGGGCCTAGAGTGCGTAATCATTCAACACCTATAACACAGTCACAAAAATCCATTTCAATAGCAAACATGTGGGATTTCATATTATAATCACTAATTTGTAGGAACACATTTTCACAATGATCCCCACATTTCATGGAATCATCATTAAAAATCATGATTTGAAAGTTATTTACTACATTGATATAGAAATAGGTTTCTTGAGAAAATCAAGAATGAATAAAAATATGGGTGATGCCACTGTCAATGAGGATAATGACTTTGTAATACTTTGATATAACCAATTAAATTAATGGTTTGGGGAGGTAGATACCATTGAGATCATGTATATATATGAGACGTTCAACCTCATGTGGATTAGAATGGTGGATGGTATCGTTGGCCCATGGAAACACTTTGGAAGGGGAAACATCATTTTCATATTCATAAATTTACATAGAAATGGACATACAAAGATTTTTCTTGTTACATTTGTACTCTAGAAAGTATTTTTCATCAGAATTTTAGCAAATACCCTTAAGTTGGTGTCTAGTTATTTCCACCTGGGTTAATTTCTAGACCTTAAGAGGAGGGGAAGGAGGAGTTGGATTGGTGGGGAGAGAACGTGGAATAAAATATGGCCCTTTGACTTGAGTAGTGACTACCTGATTTTCTTCCTTGGCTTAGTGAGTGGATTCAAACCAGGTCTTAGGGAGAGCTATTAGGATGTGAGATTGGATCTCATCCTTCAGTCCACTAATAAAGAATTCATGAAAGAAGGTGTTTGGCATGCATTTAGTTTGAAAATGTAATTGCTCAAAATTATTTACATAGTCCTCGACTGTACTATACTTTTAAAGTTTGGTCGAACAACCCAAATGATGAGTTTCTATGTCAAATCATTCATAGTAGTTGACAACAAATTTTGTCCAAGCAATATAAAATCGATGTGAATTTTTATGCCATTTCCACCATTTCTACCATTCTACACTGAAATATAGGACATAGACACAATGTTTAATTAATACATTAGTGATGTTGTGTAAGGATAAATAATTTTTTCTTTGACTGACACATCTCGTGGGGTTCGAGCCATCAAATTTATTCACCTCAACTTTAGGAAGACACAAGTCATGAGCAAGGGGGTTAGAATGAAAGGGAATGAGATGGGATGATCCAACACCCTCTTGGTGTGAAGTTTGTTTAGAGGAGATAGGACCCTTGAATTGATGAACCCATGAGGTCAGGGATTTCATATCAGCAGAGAGGTATTCAAGTGTAGTGAGCATGGAATTTATGGTTGCAAAGTTAGAACTTGAGTGAAATTTTAATTTTTATGAGATTGAGCTACTTCGTATTCATTTTTGAGGTGGTTCAGGTACTTTTCCATGGAAGTGATGTGGTTTCCAAAATTTTTGTTTTCATTTTCCATTGGGGAGGTAAGTGGGAAATAACAGGGTTGGTGGGCCCACACAAAAGGGATCGTGAGAGAATGGTATCGTTGTGATCGGTGTGAAAAGAGGAATATAGTGAGATAGGTCCCAAATAAGTGTGCTAGAAAGGTTGGGTGAGTCCACAGAAAAAAGGATTATGAGAGAGGGTTACTACTACAATCGGTGAAAAGAGAGGAATATAGTTGGACAGGTCCCAAATAAGGGTGTTGGTGGTACTAGTATTTTTTTAATTTATTTATTTTACTCCTACAGAGTTATATTCCTATATGAATAATACTACAGTGAAAAAATGCCCAAATTCTTAATAGTGAAGATTGTGTAGGAAGTTTGCAGCTTGGATGCAACAAGCAGGGTTTCCCACACTAGATGTGTCAAATTTAAACATTGTTTCTATTCTGTTATGTTTCAACAACAATGATTAGGTTTTTGAGTGTTCCTAAGGACAAGGGAGTGTCCCATGCTATAACACTCTTATATTCTTGTGGTTTCCAACAATAGTACTTTTCCCAATATCTGAGAGATCTAACTAAGGAGGATTAACCATATCCTTAGTTGTACTACCCGATTACCTAGGTAGAAGGAGTATTTTTATCGAGTGTATTCTTGGTGCCACTATATCATTCAATAAATTGAATGGTTGAGATACAACTGGTTTTAGGATACCTATAGGACCTTGTATATACCTGAGGGTACATGGAAGTGAAATTTTGTGTACGAGTGTTGTCTGATGCGGTAATACTCGAAGGGGTACTAATAGGGGTTGCAGGGGTTTTCAACAAGGTGAAGCATGTGTAGTTCCTACATGTATACTTCCCCAAATGCCATTTTACCCACTTAACAACATATCATTGTTCTTTATAGATGTCATAACACGTCTCTAGCCTGATTTTTTATTTTTTTTAAATCTGTAGAAGAAAGAGCTATGATACCACTTGTAAGATGCCAAGAGGAAATATGTGTGACCTTAGCAAAATTATTATCACAATAATGAGAATAAATAAATGAAATAGTAATCACAATGACACTATGGATCCAAAAGATGATACCTTTAATATTATCTTGAGAACAATGTTGACTTACCTATTCGAGGGGACAACCTCCAACAAAGCAGAGCTCAAGTACAAATGATTCAACAAGACAAGATTTTCAATTCTTTCTACCTCTATATATACTATTTCTATCTTCTTGAGAATATTATAGAGAAATAACTTTCTAGAAGAACCTTCTAGTAAGTCTTCTTACATTAGACATGTTCACATTATTACATAGGCCTTATTTAGATGACATTTATTACATACATAAAAATATTATTCTGTCTAATTAAGAGGTTAGGGAGGTTATGACCCTAATGCATATTTGCTTCTAGATTCCTATGAGATGCTTCTAGCAAGGTAATGAGGTGCTACACTTTTACTTGTTCTTGAATCTACTCCTTGAGGACACTAATGAAACATTATTTATAGGAAGAATTTCTTAATTTCTCTATTTGAATAACTAATTTCTCAAAGGTTGACATAAATTATATGACTAAGTGTTGGACCTCAACCAAGTTTTGAGGAAACCTTGGTCAGATTTGACCCACTTTTGGACTTCGACACATTGTTCAAAGGAGCGCCCAAGCGGAGCTGAGATCGTGAATCTCACTGATTTTGAGGGATAAGTGGACCCAGTAAAGGGTCCTTTAGGGTTTTTGTAACAAGTTTTAGGGGATGTCGGCCCATGGGATTTTCCCATGCTTAGGCCTTATTGTAAGGGTTTGTAGATTATAAATAAAGAAGACTGTATTGTAAAATCAAGCAAGCAAGCAAAGTGAATGTAGTTATGTGTGAACATAGTGTTTTTTGCAAAGGCATGTATGTGTAGGACTATGATTTTGTAGAAGGTGCAAATGTTGTGATCTAGCTATGTGCATTTGACCTAGTTTTGGAAGGAGGATCTGGTGCTCAATGCGCAGATCTCCTATCTAGTGCAGAGTTTTAATCTGTGGCTTAATGCATAGGAGTGAATGACTGTAAGATTTGAGTGAATAATAAAGAGGCAAAGAAGTTGGTGGACATAGCCCCACACTGGGGTGAACCACGCATATCTAGTGTCTCATGGTGTGATTTTTGCAATGTTATCTCTATTATGTTTTGATTTGTGCTTAGATTAGATGTGTAATGGATATGTATGTGTTGTTTGAATGCTTTTCTTATGTTAAAATGCTAGATCTGATCCTCAGTGCTAAGTGCTAAGTGTTTAAGGTATATAATCATTCATTATTACTACGGCAATCTATCTTTTATTATGTTTTGCGATGTTAATAGGGTTAATGAACGAATGCATGTTGCTTCCTAAGCATTAATAGAATACTCCATGAAGTGTTATTATCACATATCTATGTCCCATCTTGGTTACAGACACCTGCGTCCTATAACCCCCCTTGCTTCTACCTCGGGTGAGACTACTCCTTCTTCACAGGTGTTGCCGAAAGGGTCGGTAGTCGAGTTTTTTTTTATGCGTTGCTAAGAATTGAACCCTGGGTCTACCCCTATGCCAACAAATGGTTTCGTTGTCGGGATGCACGAAGCTACACCGCAAAAGAGGAAGGTTTCTCCAAAGAAATCCTCAGCAAGGAAGAAGACGCGCGCTAATAAGCCCCAGTTGGAGGCCACTCTCATTGAGGACGACATTAGTCTGGTATGTGAAGCTATGGAGGATGCTTATGAGGACATATTGCAGAGATACAGAGAGAAGCAGGAGGATCTATACGGAAGAACCGAGAAGGAATTGAAGGAAGTACAACAAGTTGTTCGCTTGGTCCACACAGTACCTACTGCGTCGTCTGCACTTTCCTCATCGCAGACTGCATAATTGGGGGATGAACCAGCCCAATTGAGAAGGATTGTGGATGAAATAGAAGACAAGTTCCAAGGATTGCATAAAGAGAAGGAGAAGGCTACATAAGCCTTGAAAAAGGAGAAGGTCTAAGTCCTAGTGAAATTACAAGTAGTGCAAGACAATGTAGAAGCCCAGAAAAGTGAGAAAGCAGAGCTTCAGGTGAAGTTTCAAGAGGAAACATTCCAACTACAGAGAGAAAAAGAGAAGATGCTCGCAGAGTGGGCCATGGTCAAAGAAGTGGTGAGAAAATCATGTCACTTTGTGTCAGTCTTGGCACAGGAGGAGTAAGAGTTGGACGAAGCTCAAGTAGTAAATCTTGCAGAGATCATCCAGTAGCTTCAAGCTATAATAATAGGAATGGAGTCCCAAACAATACCGAGCACCCCGTAGGAGGTGTGTGACCAAAGGGAAGAGAATGTCAAAAATGCAATAGTAAGAATAAGATCCCTCGCCTTGAAATGTAAAGAGATAAGTGATAGGAGCGCCCAAATATACGAACACCTCACCGAGGATCTAGAGCTAAGAAATCTATAAGAACAGTTACAGGAGCCACAACAACAAGAATTTTCATTGCAGGCACATATGAAGTTTCTCACCATAGTAGAAAGAATGAAGAGATCCTAGGAGTAGCGCATAGTAAAAAAATAGATCACTACCCTCCATGGTAAGGTAATGGAAGTCACACAGAACCTACAACCTGTGAAAGACGAATCTTGCAAGGTGTTCGAAGAAATTGATGGACAAGGCTGACAATAGAGCAGACGATCCAGGAGCTCATTGAGAAGGAGGCTCAGGTGAAGCAACAAGTCAAGGCATATCGAGTTAATATCGAGTCTTTCGAAGAAGCATTGTCTAGACCTGAGTGACTCGGGATTAGTCACATGTGAGTGTTGGGGGCATGTTGGCTCTCGACCAAGTTTTGAGGAAACCTTGGTAAGATTTGGCCCACTTTTGGAATTAGACACATTGTTCGAAGAAGGAGCACCTAGGCGGAGCTGAGATTGTGGATCTCACCGATTTTGAGGGATAAGTGGACCCAATAAAGTGTCCTTTATAGTTTTTGTAATGAGTTTTAGGGGATTTTGGCCCATGGGATTTTCCCATGCTTAGGCCTTATTGTAAGGGTTTGTAGAATATAAATAAAGAAGACTGTATTGTAAAAGAAAGAAAGCAATTGAAGTGAATGTAGTTTTATGTGAACATAGTGCTTTGTGCAATGTTATCTCTGTTATGTTTTTCTTTATGCGTAGATTAGATGTGTAATAGATATGTATGTGTTGCTTGAATTCTTTGCTTATGTTAAAATGATAGATCTGATCCTCAGTGATAAGTGTTAAGTGTTTAAGGTATATAATCATTCATTATTACTGCATTGATCTATCTTTGATTATGTTTTACGATGTTAATAGGGTGAATGAACTAATGCATTTTGCTTCCTAAGCATTAATAGAATACTCTACGAAGTTTTATTATCACATATATGTGTCCCAGCTTGGTTATAGACACCTGCGTCATGTAACCCCCCTGCTTCTACCTCGGGTGAGACTGCGTCTGCTTCGTAGGTGTTGCCGAAAGGGACGATAGTCGGGGTTTTGTTGGTGCATTGTTAAGCGTTGAACCCTGGGTCTGCCCCTATGCCAACACTGAGACTATTTGACATTGTTCGACAACACAGGTATTCCAACAGAGGACGAACACCTTCAGTAACCACTCACATAACCAGATCAAAGATCAACACACCGATGTTTTCACGTGGTAAAACCCCTACGG
>JZKD02S1674133.1:1863446-1877993 GCA_000966675.3 Picea glauca | reverse complement strand
TCCAATGTTTAGTTTAGGTGGCCTTGGAGAATTAACTCTCCAACCTATTCCAAGGCCCTAGTCCAAAGCTAGTGAATGCACCCTATAAACAAAAAGTCTACTTGATTTTATTGAGTGTTGCTTTTAATGGGGCTATTAAGTCACAAGATGCGAGAGTGAAACTAATGGTGTGTAAAACAGACTCAAAGAAAAATGCACAAAAAATGCTTGGAAACAAACTTCTTCAAACAATGCAAAACCAACAACTTTTCAAAAAGATTCTTTTTCTTTTCTTTTCAATTTTCACAAGATTTCATGCAGCACTCCTACAGAATTTTCGCTCAGATCTGCGAGCTACTTATACTTCGAATTGTACTGAAAAAACTTATGCAAAAAGACTTATTTCCGAGCTACTAACGCAACAACAAAATCTTCAAACCAAGAAGACAATGAAAAAGAGGAAAAAAAAAATTCATTTATTGCAAAATAATGCAACTAGGAAAAATGATGACAAGATAAAAACCAAGAGAATGAAAAGAAAAATCTGGCTTAAAGCACAGATCGCAAACATAATCAGAGCACAAAAAATGCTGAAAAGTTGTCAAGACAACACCGATTCAAACACTTGCCTAAAAACCATGAAATAAATATTTTTTCTCTTTTGTCTTTTTTATCAAAAAATCAAATAACAAGCACAATCTAAGGGAGAAATGCCCTAACCTGTTGACTGTGCAGGCCCAGACTCTAAACTCCTGAGAGGAGCTCTTCTCACCACAGGAGGGGATGACTGCCCCACCCAAGTTGAAAAGCTACCTAACAGACCCGGGACTATCACCAAGACAGCCCGCGTGTAAACACGTGCTGCACTACTACAGAGCGCGGGTACCCGCGTGCTAAGCCTAAGCAGGCCGCGGGTATGTTTAAAAACTAAGATAAAATTACACACAGACAGTCTAGTCCTGAAAAAGGCTTCTGGTACTGACAACCAGAGTCTCTGACAGGCTGAGATGCTATCACTTTAACAGAAAAAACAATTTTGCAAAAAACAAGAAAAACCAATGTAAAGAAACACACAACACGAAAGACTGAAACACAAGACAATAAACCAATCAAGACCCAGACAGGATCCAGAAAGCTCCCTGAGAAGATAAACTTCTGACAGGGAAGAGGAGACTGCCTCTCTAGCTTCCTGGAAACTACACGCTACTGAAACTACTATAGCCCGCGGATACACGCGTGCAATAGATAGTCAGGGCGCGGGTTACCCGCGTGCAGGCCTCTTGCAGGCCGTGGGTACCTCTGTGTGTCCCGAGACTAAATGTCAAGCGTCAGTCAAGGAAAACTGGTATTGATGACCAGGTTCCCTGCTAGCTTTTAACTAACAGAAAACAAAATAAGAAAGAAACTGAAGCTCTACTTCTTTGATCTATCCAAAAGATCTTTAACCAAATCCGGAAACCCTAAGAGTAAGACTATCCCCAGCGGAGTCACCAATTCTGTTGTGGGGTATTCTACTCTACGGACTAACAAGCTAGGGTTCTAAACTTGTACGCAGATCATGACCCTCAAGTCTTAACTTTTAACCTTCTACCCGAAATCTCAACCCCTTTTCTCATGCAAACATGGGAAGAATCAACTAACCTTTTTATCGACGGTTGAAGTAGATCCTCCATTGAGCCTTTATCTCCTTGTTGTTGCTGCTTCTTCCACAAAGCTTTCCTGCAATCAAGACAAAACTACACATGCATGCTATTGATCTACTAGGGGGTTAGAGATTAAACACAAATCAGATAACATAGATAAGACTCATGTATTCGGGACGGGAAAAGTATCTTTTTCATTAATCTCAATATGAATCAACTTACATTGATTTCTGAGATCAGCCACCGTTCCTCGATCCTGATCCTGGGCTCCTCCTCTTCTTTTGTCCTCCAACTGCTGCTGCTTGAATTTCTCCTAAAGCTTGAGGCAAGGCTAAAGGGTTGGGACAAAACTGACTTGGCAATTTGGCAGAGTTTCTTTGCTATGATTTTTCCTCCTTTGAATAGTACCCCTACCCCTCCTTTTATAGGTTAGAAGGAGCTAGGGTTTTAGGCAAACTCTCGGCCATGCATGGCGAAGAGTTCCAGTTAACTGACAAAAAGCCTCATTTCCCGGTGGAAACTTTCCTGATTTTTTGCTTTGTTAGGTACCTGCGGGCTGTAGTGGGTTAGCCCGCGGATACCCGCGTGCAGTAGAAGGTCAGCAAGCAGTCCCCCGCGCCCAGTGAGAGGTTAGGGCGTGGGTTGCTTTTTTTAAGTGTTTTTTCAAGGTTTTATTCAACATGGCTTTGGCTAGGAAGAGGCATGAGTTGGCCTGATGCCAAGTAAGCCTGTGTGGTGCATTTTAGGGTTATAACACTCTTCGTTTTATTAAAAAAGAAAAAAAAAATCACATTTTCTTTAATTCCAAAGTAAATCCTCCAACATTCATCTTTACTTTAATTCCAAAATAAATCCTCCACCTTTAATAAAAAAAGGTTTTAACAATTCACCTCACGTCAAAGTTCAATGTGATTTTACCAATGCAAATTTTACCATGCGAATTTACCATGCAATTTTTTTTAGGAAGATGTGTATTCACGCACCTCCCATCATGGTTGGCATGTGGAAATTTGGGAGCCGTCACACCTCACGGCATAGCTTGCCTGTAGAAATGTGAAAAATTACCTGTAGAGTCGTCACACATCTTGTAATGGCTAGCCTACGAAAATCTTGAATTTTTCCCACACGTGAGTGTGTACTAGTGGCCGTCACGAATTTCAAGAGGATAAACCTACGGAAATTTGGAGATTGATGCGCCCTCTCTTTTAATTCGAAAACTTGATATTTATTGGTCTCACGGATCTCCAACTAGATATGCTCTGATACCACTTGTTGGATTTTTTAAAGCCACAGATTAATTCTGCAACAAAAAACCAAAGAAAAAACATACACAGATTCAATCACATAGGAGACAATAGTTTACGTGGTAAAACCCTCCTCCACCTCTTGAGGGAAACATCTAGGGGACAATGGCAACAACATTCTTATTCTTCAATAAATCGGAGATTACAACCAACAACCTAGAGAGGGCTTGAATATCCTTGCTCAATATTTGTCTCTCGGGCACACATATTTAAACAATTCTCCCACGGTTACAATGAAATTAATTCATTAATTATACATTCTAACTTAGTTTGCCTTATCTCAACTAAAATTTGAATAATAGGATCTAGATCCACATCCTGTGGGGATTTGTTGTCACCCTTTCAACAATCTCCACCTTGACAACAATTTTCTTGATGCCTTGTCCAATTTGATTCATCAGCGTCAAGAGAAGCAAATCATGAACACAACTTCTCTTCAATACGGGTTCCAAAAAATATGTCTGCACAACTTGATCGAATATGGACCACTCCACCTCCATTACTAACATGTCTGACAAAGTGATACCATGTCTAATTTAGCTAAGATGAACTATCTGTCAAATGCACAAGGCTTTGACTACCACAAAAAAAAAAACCTACACTTTGTCCAAACTAACCCAATGGTCCCTTATACTCATAAAAGACAAAACCTGAAGTAGATTTTTTTTGTTTGTCCAAATCCTCCTGCAAAATCTGAATTATCTCAGACAGAAAACATTGAAACTACTATAGGTGATACATGTGCCTCTCAGATATCAAAGCACCCAATTTCACTGCTTTACCTGGATTTGTAATGTGACCACTAACAACATCAACTGCATGTGAAACATCTAATACTTGAACATATCAAACATTTTCATCGCATACTCTATACTTCCAAATAGCATACAATACATGAGACATAACCTTTTCTTCCATATGACAAGGATATACACCTGAAGAAAAACAAATGGAAAGCCAAAGGGATATTTTCTAGTTTCACATTATTCATGCCGAATTTCTTGAGTATATTTTTCCTTGTACTGCAACTGTGATAACCAAAGCTTACCATCTTTCCTACCTCTATGTATTTCCATGCCCAAGATTTGTTTTTGCTGCTCCTTGATCCTTCACCATGAACATCCTTGCCAACAGAGCCAACCTGTTGATCTTAACCATGCTTTTACGTCAAAAACTATATCGTCAACAATCTGAACACTAAGATAATGAATGTACCATAAACACAATAGTTAAATTCATTTCTTGTAAAAATTGGCTCACCATGAAGGAATCACCCATCTTGTACCAATGCCTGATGCACATTTTAGGCCATACAATGACTACTTGAGCTTGCAAAAAAAATTCTATTGTGATCCTGAATAAACCCTTCTGGTTGTTCGATATACATATGTCCTCATACAAATCTCCATAAAAACTTGTCTTAGCATATAGCTACAAAAACTAGTACCAATGCTACATGAATAGAGAAAATATTAACAACTGACAAGAATATTTCATGAAAATCAATTCCTTCCAAATACCTTTTCTGTTATCAATCATGTTTTATTCCTTTCATCTTTTACCATGTCTAATTTGAGAAGAAATCCATCAAACACAATCTCTGTTAATAACACTCTATATCCCTTGAAATTGTCATTATAACCAACAAAGATCTACCTGTTTGATCTAAATCCTACTTAGAATGTTGATGAGAGCATGAACATAACAATAAAGCAATTTCAAAAAACTAAGTAATCACAAGAGAAATATACCTCTTCCAGAATCTTCCAACCTTTTTCAACTAATGGTGACCGATTGTTCAGATAACACTCAACTGATTTTGACCACAACTCATGCTGCAACTTGGCATTATTAAATATTCCATTCGACCCCAAATGTCCTGCAATAATTTCCAAAATTCCAAGGAATATGAACCTGCCTCCATCATGTGTTCTCAAACCCTTGATTTAATCTGTCAATATTTAAACACATCACCCTTTCTATTGACCCAACTTTTTGACTAGGGCACCTTCAGTGCTCCACCTCGAACAAATTATTTGAAACCTTGACCACAACCGACCATTACTACCAAGTGAGCCTTTACCGCTCACCTCTAGGCGCCTTTCAATGGAGTTTCATCGAGCCCTTAAACATGCTCCATGACATGAAATTCTGTGAACACCATACCACGGACAACAAATAATCATGGACCCTAAACCCATAACTGTAGACCTATGTACAAGGTTTTAATTCATGACTCATGTCCCCACCCTTCTTTAGTCTACCTAAATCTATGTCTAGACTTTTCATAGCTGACTTAACAGAGCCAGGGGTACACATGTCTTACTAGGTCTTACGGCAATATGCCCAATTACATGTAACCAAAAAACAATACAACTCCATAAGAAAAATAGTTGTCATTTACATTTACCATCCCATTGTCAATCCTACCACCTATATCATTTCCACCTTTTACTCTCCTTTTTATTGAAGTATAAATTTAAAAAAAGAATCATGTTTACTTTAATTCCAAAGTAAATCCTCAAACATTCACCTTTACTTTAATTCCAAAGTAAATCCTCTACCTTTAATAAAAAAAAAGTTTTAACCGTTCACCTCATGTCAAAGTTCAATGCGAATTTACTTCAATGCGATTTTACCAATACAAATTTTACCATGCGAATTTAAAAGTTCAATGCGAATTTTTTTCTTATCCGTGGAGTTTTAGGAAGCCATGTATTCCCGTACCTCCCGTCATAGTTGGCCTGTGGAAATTTTGGATCCATTGCACCTCACGGCATAGCTTGCCTGCGAAAATGTGAAAAATTACATGTGGAGTCGCCACACCTCCCGTAATGGATGGCCTGCAAAAATCTTGAATTTTTCCCATGCATGAGTGTGCACTAGTGGTCACTGCGACCTTTGAGAGGAGACACCTATATAAATTTGGATATTTACGTACCCTCTCTTTTAATTCGAAAACTTGATATTTACTCGTCTCACGGATCTCCAACCAGAAATGCTTTGATACCACTTGTTGAATTTTTAAAAGCCACAGATTAATTCCACAACAAAAAAACAAAGAAAAAACATACACAGATTAAATCACATAGGACACAATAATTTACATGGTAAAAACATCCTTCACCTCATGAGGGAAACATCCACGGGACAATGGCAACGACATTATTATTCTTCAATAAATCGAAGATTACAACCAACAACCTGGAGAGGGATTGAAGCCCCTTGCTTAATATTTGTCTCTTGGGCACACATATTTAAACAATTCTCCCATGGTTACAATGAAACTAATTCATTAATTATATATTCTAACTTAGGTTTCCTTATATCAACCAAAAGATGAATAATAGGATCTAGATCCACATCCTATGGGGATTTGTTGTCACCATTTCAACAATATCCACCTTGACAACAATTTTCTGATTTGTTGTGACCATTTGATTCATCAGCTTCAAGAGAAGCAAATCATGACCACAACTTCTGTTCAATATTGTTTCCAAAAAACATGTTTGCACAACTTGCTCAAATATGGACCACTCCACCTCCACTAGTAACATGTCTTACAAAGTGACACCATGTCCAATTTAGCTAAGCTAAACTATGTGTCAAATGAACAAGGCTTTGACTACCACGGAAAAAAAAAAAACCTGCACTTTGTCCAAACTAACCCAATGGTCCCTTTATACTCATAAAAGATAGAACCTGAAGTAGATCTTTTTTTTTGTCCAAATCCTCCTGCAAAATCTAAATTATCTCAGACAAAAAACATTGAAACCACTGTAGGTGATACATGTGCCTCTAAGATACTAAAGCACCCAATTTCACCGCTTTAACTAGATTTGTCATGTGACCACTGACAACACCATCTGCATATGAAATGTCTGATACTTGAACATATCAAACCATTCCATCACATACTTTATACTTCCAACTAGTATACAATACATGAGACATAACCTTTTCTTCCATATTACAAGAATATACACCTGAAGGGATATTTTCTGGTTTCACATTATTCATGCCAAATTTCTTGAGTATCTTTTTCCTTATACTACAATTGTGATAACCAAATATTACCATATTTCCTTCCTCTATGTATTTCCATGCCCAATATTTGTTTTTGCTACTCCTTGATCCTTCACCATGAACATCCTTGCGAACAGAGCCAACCTGTTGATCTTAACCATGATTTTACTTCAAAAAACATATCGTTAGCAAGATAAACACCAAGATAATGAATGTACCATAAACACAATGGTTAAATAAATTTCTTGTAAAACTTGGCTCACCATAAATGAATGACCCATCTTGTACCAATGCCTGATGTGCATTTCAGGCCATACAATGACTACTTGAGCTTGCAAACAAATTTTCTATTGCGATCCTAAAAAAACCCTTATGTTTGTTCGATATACATATCTCCTCATAAAAATCTCCATAAAAACTTGTCTTAGCATCTAGATACAACAACTAGTGGCAACACTACATGAATAGAGAAAATATTAACAATTGACGAGAATATTTCATGGAAATAAATGCCTTCCAGATACCTTTTCTACTATAAGTCATGCTTTATTCCTTTGATCTTTTACTATGTCTGATTTGAGAAGAAATCCATCAAACATTATCTATGTTAATGATGATCTATATCCATTGACATTGTCATTATAGCCAACAAAGATCTACCTATTTGATCTGGATCCTACTTAGAATGATGATGAGAGCATGAACATAAATATCAGGCAATTTCAAAACACTGAGTAATCACAAGAGAAGACCTGTTCAATATACCTCTTCCATAATCTTCCAATATTTTGCAACTAATGGTGACCGATTTTCCAGATAACCCTTAGTTTATTTTGACCACAACTCATGTTGCAACTTGGAATTACTAAAGATGCCATTCGAACCCAATGTCTTCCAATAATTTCTAAAATTCCAAGAAATATGAACATGCCACGATCATGTGTTCTCAAACCCTTCATTTAACCTGTCAATACTTAAACACATCGGCTTTTCTATTGACACAACTTTTTGAATAGGGTACCTTCAGTGCTCCACCTCGAACAGAGTATTTGAAACCTTGACCACAACTGAGCATTACTTCCAAGTGAGCCTTTACCGCTCACCTCTAGGTGCCTTTCAATGGAGTTTCACCAAGCCCTTAAACATGCTCCATGACATGCAATTCTATGGACACCATACCATGGGAAACCAATAATCATGGACATGAAACCCATAATTGTAGACTTATGTACAATGTTTTAATTCATGACTCATGTTCCCACCCTTCTATAGTCTACCTAAATCTATGTCTAGACTTTTCATAGGTGACTTAATGGAACCAGGGGTATGCATGCCTAACTAGGTCTTACAACAATATGCCCAATTACATGTAACCAAAAAACAATACAACTCCATAAGAAAAATAGTTTCCATTTACATTTACCATCCTGTTGTCAATCCTATCACCTAAATCAATTCCACCTTTTACTCTTCTTTTTATTAAAAAAAAAAAATATATCAGCTTTACTTTAATTCGAAAGTAAATCCTCCAACATTCACCTTTACTTTAATTCAAAAGTAAATCCTCCATCTTTAATTCCTCCACCTTTAATTAAAAAAAGTTCTAACCATTCACCTCACATCAAAGTTCAATGCAAATTTACTTCAATGTGATTTTACCAATGCAAATTTTACCATGTGAATTTTTTTCTTATCCGTGGAGATTTAGGAAGTCATGTATTCCCGCACATCCCATCATGGTTGGACTATGGACATTTGGGAGCCGACGCACCTCACGACATAGCTTTCCTTCGGAAATGTGAAAAATTATTTGTGGAGTCGCTGCACCTCCCATAATGGCTGGCCTACGAAAAATCTTGAATTTTGGCCACGCGTGAGTGTGCACTAGTGGCTGTCGCGATCTTCGAGATGAGAGACCTGTGGAAATTTGGAGATTGACGTGCTCTCTCTTTTATTTTGAAAAATTGATATTTACTGGCCTCATGGATCTCCAACCAGAAATGCTCTAATACCACTTGTTGGAATTTTTAAAGCCATGGATTAATTCCGCAACGAAAAAAAAGAAAAAACATGCACATATTCAACCACACAAGAGACAATAGTTTATGTGGTAAAACCCTCCTTCACCTCATGAGAGAAACATCCATGGGACAATGGCAACGACATTCTTATTCTTCAATAAATCAAAGATTACAACCAGCAACCTGGAGAGGGCTTGAAGACCCTTGCTCAATACTTGTCTCTTAGGAACACATATTTAAACAATTATACCATGGTTACAATGAAACTAACTCATTAATTATACATTCTAACTTAGGTTTCCTTATCTCAACCAAAAGATGAATAATAGGATGTAGATCCACATCCTGTAAGGATTTCTTGTCACCATTTCAACAATCTCCACCTTGACAACAATTTTTTTGATACCTTGTCCAATTTGATTCATCACCTTCAAGAGAAGCAAATCACGACCACAACTTCTATTCAATACTAGTTCCAAAAAACATGTCTTCACAACATGCTCAAATATGGACCACTCTACCTCCATTAGTAACATGTCTTACGAAGTGATGCCATGTCCAATTTAGGTAAGTTGAACTATGTGTCAAATGCATAAGGCTTTGACTACCACAGAACACAAAAAAATTGCACTTTGTCCAAACTAACCCAATGGTCCCTTTATACTCATAAAAGATAGAACCTGAAGTAGATCTTTTTTTTTGTCCAAATCCTCCTGCAAAATCTAAATTATCTCAGACAAAAAACATTGAAACCACTGTATGTGATAAATGTGTCTCTAAGATACCGAAGCACCCAATTTCACTCCTTTACCCGGATTTGTCATGTGACCACTGACAACCCCAACTGCATGTGAAATGTCTGATACTTGAACATATCAAACTTTTCCATCACATACTTTATACTTCCAACTAGCATACAATACATGAGACATAACCTTTTCTTCCATATTACAAGGATATACACCTGAAGAAAAAGAAATGGAAAGCCAAAGGGATATTTTCCAGTTTCACATTATTCATGCTAAATTTCCTAAGTATCTTTTTCCTTATAATGCAACTGTGATAACCAAATCTTACCATCTTTCCTGCCTCTATGTATTTTCATTTCCAAGATTTCTTTTTGTTGCTCCTTGATCCTTCACCATGAACATCCTTTCCAACAGAGCCAACCTGCTGATCTTAACCATGATTTTACTTCAAAAACCATATCGTCAGCAATCTAAACACTAAGATAATGAATGTACCATAAAAACAATGGTTAAATTCATTTCTTGTCAAACTTGGCTCACCATAAACGAATCACCCATCTTGTACCAATGCATGATGCACATTTCAAGCCATACAATGAAGACTTGAGGTTGCAAACAAATTTTCTGTTGTGATCCTAAACAAACCCTTCTTGTTGTTCGATATACATATCTCCTCATACAAATCTCCATAAAAACTTGTCTTGACATCTAGCTACAACAACTAGTACCAACGCTACATGAATAGAGAAAAGATTAACAACTAACGAGAATATTTCATGGAAATCAATGCCTTCCAAATACCTTTTTTGCTATCAGTCATGCTTTATTCCTTTCATCTTTTACTATGTATGATTTGAGAAGAAATCCATCAAACACTATCTCTGTTATTGATGAACTATATCCCTTTACATTGTCATTATAACCAACAAAGATATACATGTGTGATCTGGATCCTACATAGAATGTTGATGGGAGCATGAACATAACAATCAAGCAATTTCAAAAAACTGAGTAATCAAAAGAGAAGACCTATTCAATATACCTCTTTCAGAATCTTCCAACCTTTTGCAAATAATGGTGACCAATTGTCTACATAAAACTTACCTACTTTTGACCGCAAGTCATGCTGCAACTTGGCATTACTAAAGATGTCATTCGACCTCAAATGTCCTACAATAATTTCAAAAATTATAGGTAATATGAACCTACCTCCATCATGTGTTCTCAAACCCTTGATTTAACATGTCAATACTTAAACAAATCAACCTTTCTATTGAACCAACTTTTTGACTAGGGAACCTTCAAATCTCCACCTCAAACAAAGTACTCAAAACCTTGACCACAACCGATCATTACTGCCAAGTGAGGCTTTACCACTCACCTCTAGGTACCTTTTAATGGAGTTTCACAGAGCCCTTAAACATGTTCCATGACATGCAATTCTATGGACACCATACCACGGGCAACCAATAATCATGGACCCGAAAACCACAACTGTATACCTATGCACAAGGTTTAAATTCATTACTCATGCCCCCACCCTTCTTTAGTCTACCTAAATCCGTGTCTAGACTTTTCATAGGTGACTTAATAGAACCATTGGTACGCATGCCTAACTAGGTCTTACAACAATATGCCCAATTACATGTAACCAAAAAACAATACAACTCCATAAGAAAAATAGTTTCCATTTACATTTACCATCCCATTGTCAATCCTACCACCTAAATCAATTCCACATTCCTTTTATTGAAAAAAAAAAATCACCTTTACCTTAATTCCAAAGTAAATCCTCCAACATTCACCTTTACTTTAATTCGAAAGTAAATCCTCAACCTTTAATTCCTTGACCTTTAATAAAAAAATGGTTTCAACCATTCACCTCACGACAAATTTCAATGCGATTTTACCAATGCGAATTTTACCATGCGAATTTATACATTCAATGCGAATTTCCCATGCAAATGTTTTTCTTATCCATGTATTTTTTGGAAGCTGTGTATTCCCGCACCTCCCATTATGGTTTTCCTGGGGACATTTGGGAGCCACCACACCTCATGGCATAGCTTTCCTGCGGAAATGTGAAACATTACCTATGGAGTCATCGCACCTCCCGTAATGGCTGGACTGTGGAAATATTGAATTTTTCCCATGCCTGAGTGTGTAGTAGTGGTCACCACAACCTTTGAGAGGAGATACCTGCGGAAATTTGGAGATTGAGATGCCCTCTCTTTTAATTCGAAAACTTGAAATTTACTAGTCTCACAGATCTCCAACTAGAAATGCTCTGATACCACTTGATGGATTTTTTAAAGCCACAAATTAATTCCGCAACAAAAACCAAAGACAAAACATCCATAGATTCAATCACACATGAGACAATAGTTTATGTGGTAAAACCCTCCTTCACCTCATGAGGGAAACATCCATAGGACAATGGAAACGACAATCTTATTCTTCAATAAATCAGAGATTACAACTAGTAGCCTGGAGAAGCCTTGAAGCTCCTTGACCCTTGCTCAATATTTGTCTCTCAGGCACACATATTTAAACAATTCTCCCACGATTACAATGAAACTAATTCATTAGTTATACATTCTAACTTAGGTTGCCTTATCTCAACCAAAATCTGAATAATAGGATCTAGATCCACATCCTCTGGGGATTTGTTGTCACCATTTCAACAATCTTCACCTTGACAACAATTTTCCTGATGCCTTCTAAAATTTGATTCATCACCTTCAAGAGAAGAAAATCATGACCACAACTTCTCTTCAATACTGGTTTCAAAAAACATGTATGCACAAATTGCTCGAATACGTACCACTCCACCTCCATTAGTAACATGTCTTACAAAGTGATACCATGTCCAATTTAGGTAAGTTCGACTATGTGTCAAATGAACAAGGCTTTGACTACCACAGAAAACAAAAAACCTGCATTTTGTCCAAACTAACCCAATGGTCCCTTTATACTCATAAAAGACAGAACCTCAAGTAGATATTTCTTTTTGTACAAATCCTCCTGCAAAATCTGTATTATCTCAAACAAAAAACATTGAAACCACTGTAGGTGATACATGTGCCTCTAAGATACCGAAGCACCCAATTTCACTACTTTACCTGGATTTGTCATGTGACCACTGACAACACCAACTGCATGTGAAATGTATGATACTTGAACATATCAAACCTTTCTATCGCATACTTTATACTTCCATCTAGCATACAATACATGAGACATAACCTTTTCTTCCATATCACAAGGATATACACCTGAAGAAAAACAAATGGAAAGCCAAAGGCATATTTTCCAGTTTCACATTATTCATGCCGAATTTCCTGAGTATCTTTTTCCTTATACTGCAACTGTGATAACCAAATCTTACCATATTTCTTGCCTCTATGTATTTCCATGCCCAATATTTGTTTTTGTTTCTCCTTGATCCTTCACCATGAACATCCTTGCCAACAGAGCCAACCTGTTGATCTTAACCATGATTTTACTTCAAAAAACATATCCTCATCAATCTAAACAACAAGATAATGAATGTACCATAAACACAATGGTTAAATTCATTTCTTGTAAAACTTGGCTCACCATGAAGGAATCACCCATCTTGTACCAATGCCTGATGCACATTTCAGGCCATACAATTACTACTTGAGCTTGCAAACAAATTTTCTCTTGTGATCCTAAACAAACCCTTCTGGTTGTTTGATATACATATCTCCTCATAAAAATCTCTATAGAAACTTGTCTTAGCATCTTACTACAACAAGTGGTGCCAACGCTGCATGAATAGAGAAAATCTTAACAACTGACGAGAATATTTCATGGAAATCAATGCCTTTCAAATACCTTTTCTGTTATCAGTCATGCTTTATTCCTTTCATCTTTTAGTATGTCTGATTTGAGAAGAAATCCATCAAACACTATCTCTCTTAATGACGATCTATATCTCTTGAAATTGTCATTATAACCAACAAATATCTACCTATTTGATCTAGATCCTACTTAGAATGTTGATGAGAGCATGAACATAACAATCAAGCAATTTCAAAAAACTGGGTAATCATAAGAGAAGACATGTTCAATACACCTCTTCCAGAATCTTCCAACCTTTTGTAACTAATGGTGACCAATTGTCTAGATAAAACTTAACGGCTTTTGACCACAACTCATGCTGCAACTTAGCATTATTAAAGATGCCATTCGACCCCAAATGTCCTGCAATAATTTCCAAAATTCCAAGGAATATGAACTTACGTCGATCATGTGTTCTCAAACCCTTGATTTAACCAGTCAATACTTAAAGACATCAGCCTTTCTATTGACCTAATTTTTTGACTAGGGCACCTTCAGTGCTCCTTTAACAGAGTATTCAAAACCTTGACCACAACCAACCATTACTACCAAGTGAGCCTTTATTGCTCACCTCTAGGCGCCTTTCAATGGAGTTTCATCGAGCCCTTAAATATGCTCCATGAAATGCAATTCTATGGACACCATACCACGGGAAACCAATAATCATGGACCTAAAAGCCACAACTCTAGACCTATGTACAAGGTTTTAATTCATGACTCATGCCCCCACCCTTCTTTAGTCTACCTAAATCTATGTCTAGACTTTTCATAGGTGACTTAACAGAACCAGAGTTACGCATGCCTAACTAGGTCTTACAGCGATACACCCAATTACATGTAACCAAAAAAGAAATACAACTCCATAAGAAAAATAGTTTCCATTTACATATACCAGCCCGTTGTTAGTCCTACAACCTAAATCAGTTCCACCTTTTACTCGTCTTTTTTTTTTTTTTTT
>JZKD02S1674133.1:1835853-1863441 GCA_000966675.3 Picea glauca | reverse complement strand
TAAAAAAAAACAAAAAAAAAAACACCTTTACTTTAATTCCAAAGTAAATCCTCCAACATTCACCTTTACTTTAAATCCAAATTAAATCCTCCACATTTAATAAAAAAAAGTTTTAACCATTCACCTCACATGAAAATTCAATGGGAATTTACTTCAATGCAATTTTACCAATGCAAATTTTACCATGCGACTTTACCATGCAAATGTTTTTCTTATCTGTGGAGTTTTAGAAAGTTGTGTATTCCCGCACCTCCCATCATGGTTGGCCTATGGACATTTGGGAGCCTCCGCACCTCACTCCATATCTTGCCTGTGGAAATGTGACAAATTACCTGTGGAGTCGTCGCACCTCCCGTAATGGTTGGCCTACGAAAATCTTGAATTTTTCCCACGCGTGAGTGTCCACTAGTGGTCGCCGCGACCTTCGAGAGAAGAGACTTGGGAAAATTTGGAGATTGACACACCCTCTCTTTTAATTCAAAAACTTCATATTTACTGGTCTCACGGATCTCCAACCAAAAATGCTCTAATACCACTTGTTGGATTTTTTAAGCCACAGATTAATTCCACAATAGAAAACCAAAGAAAAAACATGCATAGATTCAATCACACAGGAGACAATAGTTTACGTGGTAAAACCCCCCTCACCTAATGAGGGAAACATCCACGGGACAATGGCAACTCCATTATTATTCTTCAATAGATCGGAGATTACAACCAACAACTTGGAGAGGGCTCGAAGCCTCTTGCATAATATTTGTCTTCCAGGCACACATATTTAAACAATTCGCCCACAGTTACAATGAAACTAATTCATTAATTATACATTCTAACTTAGGTTTCCTTATCTCATCCAAAGCTAAATAATAGGATCTAGATCCACATCCTATGGGGATTTGTTATTACCATTTCATCAATGTCTTCCTTGAGAACAATTTGCTTGATGCCTTGTCTAATTTGATTCATCACCTTCAAGAGAAGCAAATCACGACCACAACTTCTCTTCAATACTGGTTCCAAAAAACATGTTTGCACAACTTGCTCGAATATGGACCACTCCACCTCCATTAGTAACATGTATTACAAAGTGATACCATGTCCGATTTAGGTAAGGTGAACTATGTGTCAAATGCACAAGGCTTTGACTACCATAGAAAACAAAAAAAATTTATTTTGTCCGAACTAACCCAATGGTCCCTTTATACTCATAAAAGACAGAACCTCAAGTAGATCTTTTTTTCTTTTTCCAAATCCTCCTGCAAAATCTGAATTATCTCAGACAAAAAACACTGAAACCACTGTAGGTGATACATGTGCCTCTAAGATACCGAATCACCCAATTTCACTGCTTTACCTGGATTTGTCATGTGACCACTGACAACACCAACTGCATGTGACATTTCTGATACTTGAACATATCAAACCTTTCCATCGCATACTTTATACTTCCAGCTATCATACAATACATGAGACATAACCTTTTCTTCCATATTACAAGGATATACACCTGAAGAAAAACAAATGGAAAGCCAAAGGGATAATTTCCGGTTTCACATTTTTCATGCCGAATTTCCTAAGTATCTTTTTCCTTATACTACAACTATGATAACCGAAGCTTACCATCTTTCCTACCTCTATGTATTTCCATGCCCAAGATTTGTTTCTGCTACTCCTTGATCCTTCACCACAAACATCCTTGCCAACAAAGCCAACCTACTGATCTTAACCATACTTTTACTTCAAATAACATATCGTCAGCAATATAAACACCAAGATAATGAATGTACCATAAACACAATGGTTAAATAAATTTCTTGTAAAACTTGGCTCACCATGAACGAATCACCCATCTTGTACCAATGCCTAATGAGCATTTCAGGCCATACAATGACTACTTGAGCTTGCAAAGAAATTTTTTGTTGCAATCCTAAACAAACCCTTCTGGTTGTTTGATATACATATATCCTCATACAAATCTCCATAAAAACGTGTCTTAGCATATAGCTACAACAACTAGTGCCAATGCTACATGAATAGAGAAAATCTTAACAACTGACGAAAATATTTCATGGAAATCAATGCCTTCCAAATAAATTTTCCACTATCATTCATTCTTTATTACTTTCATCTTTTACTATGTCTGATTTGAGAAAAAATCCATCAAACGCTATCTCTATTAATGATGATCTACCCGTTTGATATGGATCCTACTTAGAATGTTGATGAGAGCATGAATATAACAATCAAGCAGTTTCAAAAAACTGAGTAATCACAAGAGAAGACCTGTTCAATATACCTATTCCAAAATCTTCCAAACTTTTGCAACTAATGGTGACCGATTGTCCAGATAACACTTAACTGCTTTTGACTACAACTCATGCTACAACTTGGCATTACTAAATATGCCATTTGACCCCAAATGTCCTACAATAATTTCCAAAATTCCAAGGAATATTAACCTGCCTCCATCATGTGTTCTCAAACCCTTGATTTAACATGTCAATACTTAAACACATCAACCTTTATATTGACACAACTTTTTGACTAGGGCACCTTCATTGCTCCACCTCTAACAGAGTATTCAAAACCTTGACCACAACCGACCAAGACTGCCAAGTGAGACTTTATCGCTCACCTCTAAGAGCCTTTCAATGGAGTTTCACCAAGCCCTTAAACATGCTCCATGACATGCAATTCTATGGACACCATACCACAGGAAACCAATAATCATGGACCCGAAACCCACAACTGTAGACCTATGTACAAGGTTTTAATTCATGACTCATTCCCCCACCCTTCTTTAGTCTACACAAATCTATGCCTAGAATTTTCATAGGTGAATTAACAGAACCAAGGGTATGCATGCCTAACTAGGTCTTACAACAATATGCCCAATTACATATAACCAAAAAATAATACAACTCCATAAGAAAAATAGTTTCCATTTACATTTACCATCTCATTGTTAGTCCTACCACCTAAATCAATTCCACCTTTTACTCTTCTTTTTATTAAAAAAAAAAGAATCAGCTTTACTCTAATTCCAAAGTAAATCCTTCAACATTCACCTTTACTTTAATTCCAAAGTAAATCCTCCACCTTTAATAAAAAAAAAAAATTAACCATTCACCTCATGTCAAAGTTCAATGCGAATTTACTTCAATGCGATTTTACCAATGCGAATTTTACCATGCGACTTTAAAAGTTCAATGCGAATTTACCATGCAATTTTTTTTCTTATCCGTGGAGTTTTAGGAAGCCGTGTATTCCCACACCTCCCGTCATGGTTGGCCTATGGACATTTGGGAGCCTCCGCACCTCACGGCATAGCTTGCCTACGGGAATGTGAAAAAATACATGTGGAGTCACCGCACCTCCCATAATGGATGGCCTACGGAAATCTTGATTTTTTCCCATCCGTGAGTGTGCACTTGTGGTCGCCACGACCTTTGAGAGGAGAGACCTATGAAAATTTGGAGATTGATGTGCCCTCTCTTTTAAGTTGAAAACTTGATATTTACTAGTCGCACGGATCTCCAACCAGAAATGCTCTAATACCACTTGTTGGATTTTTTAAAGCCACATATTAATTCTACAATAGAAAACCAAAGAAAAAACATACAAATATTCAATCACATAGGAGACAATAGTTTACATGGTAAAACCCTCCTTCACCTCATGAGGGAAACATCCACGAGACAATGGCAACAACATTCTTATTCTTCAATAAATCGGAGATTACAACCAACAACTTGGAGAGGGATTGAATCCCCTTGCTCAATATTTGTCTCTCAGGAACACATATTTAAACAATTCTCCCACATTTACAATGAAACTAATTCATTAATTATACATTCTAACTTAGGTTTCCTTATATCAACCAAAAGATGAATAATAGGATCTAGATCCACATCCTGTGGTGATTTGTTGTCACCATTTCAACAATATCCACCTTCACAATAATTTTCTTGATGCCTTGTCCAATTTGATTCATCACATTCAAGAGAAGCAAATCACGACCACAACTTCTCTTCAATATTGTTTCCAAAAAACATGTCTGCAACACTTGCTTGAATATGGACCACTCCACCTTCATTAGTAACATGTATTACAAAGCGATACCATGTCCAATTTAGGTAAAATGAACTATGTGTCAATGCAAAGGCTTTCACTACCAAAGAAAACAAAAAACCTGCACTTTGTCCAAACTAACCCAATGGTCCCTTTATACTCATAAAAGACAGAAACTCAAGTAGATCTTTTTTTTTGTCCAAATCCTCCTGCAAAATCTTAATTATCTCAAACAAAAAGCATTGAAACCACTGTAGGTGATACATGTGCCTCTAAGATACCAAAGCACTCAATTTCACTGCTTTACCAAGATTTGTCATATGACGACTGACAACACCAACTGCATGTGAAATGTATGATACTTGAACATATCAAACCTTTCCATCACATACTTTATACTTCCAGCTAGCATACAATACATGAGACATAACCCTTTCTTCCATAATACAAGGATATACACCTAAAGAAAAACAAATGGAAATCCAAAGGGATATTTTCCACTTTCACATTATTCATATCGAATTTCATGAGTATCTTTTTCCATATACTGCAAATGTTATAACCAAAGCTTACCATCTTTCCTGCCTCTATGTATTTCCATTCCCAAGATTTGTTTTTTCTACTCCTTGATCCTTCGCCATTAACATCCTTGCCAACAGAGCCAACCTGTTGATCTTAACCATGTTTTTACTTCAAAAAACATATCATCAACAATCTAAACACTGATATAATGAATGTACCATAAACAAAATGGTTAAATTCATTTCTTGTAAAAATTGGCTCACCATGAAGGAATCACCCATCTTGTACCAATGCCTGATGCGCATTTCAGGCCATACAATGACTACTTGAGCTCGCAAACAAATTTTCTATTGCAATCCTGAACAAACCCTTCTAGTTGTTTGATATACATATCTCCTCATACAAATCTCCATAAAAACTTTTCTTAGCATCTAGCTACAACAAGTAGTGCCAATGCTACATGAATAGATAAAATCTTAACAACTAACAAGAATATTTCATGGAAATCAATGCCTTCCAAATACCTTTTCTATTATTAGTCATAACTTAGTCCTTTCATCTTTTACTATGTCTGATTTGAGAAGAAATCCATCAAACACTATCTTTGTTAATGATGATCTATATCCCTTGACATTGTCACTATAACCAACAAAGATCTACCTATTTGATATGGATCCTATTTAGAATGTTGATGAGAGCATGAACATAACAATCAAGCAATTTCAAAATACTGAGTAATCATAAGAGAAGACCTGTTCAATATATCTTTTCCAAAATCTTCCAACCTTTTCCAACTAATGGTAACTGATTTTCCATATAATACTTAATTTCTTTTGACCACAACTCATGTTGCAACTTGGCATTACTAAAGATGCCATTCAACCCCAAATGTCATGCGATAATTTCCATAATTCCAAGGAATATGAACCTGCCTCTATCATGTATTCTCAAACCCTTGATTTAGCCTGTCAATACTTAAACACATCAACCTTTCTATTGACCCAAATTTTTGACTAGGCCACCTTTAGTGCACCACCTCGAAAAGCGTATTTGAAACCTTGACCATAACCGAGCATTACTTCCAACTGAGCCTTTACTGCTCACCTCTAGGCACCTTTCAATGGAGTTTCATCGATCCCTTAAACATGCTCCATGACATGCAACTCTATGGACACCATATCACAGGAAACCAATAATCATGGACTTGAAACCCATAGTTTTAGACCTGTGTACAAGGTTTTAAATCATGACTCATGCCCCCACCCTTCTTTAGTCTACCTAAATCTATGTCTAGAATTTTCATAGGTGACTTAACAGAACCAAGGTTATGCATGCCTAACTAGGTCTTACAACAATATGCCCAATTACATGTAACCAAAAAACAATACAAGTCCATAAGAAAAATAGTTGCCATTTACATTTACCATCTCATTGTCAATCCTACCACCTAAATCAATTCAACCTTTTACTCTTCTTTTTATTAAAAAATAAATTAAAAAAAAACAAAAATCACCTTTACCTTAATTCCAAAGAAAAACCTCCAACATTCACCTTTACTTTAATTCCAAAGTAAATCCTCCACCTTTAATAAAAAAAAATTAACAATTCACCTCACGTCAAATTTCAATGCGAATTTACTTCAATGAGATTTTACCAATGGGAATTTTACCATGCGAATTTAAAAGTTCAATGCGAATTTACTTAAATGAGATTTTACCAATGCGAATTTTACCATGCAAATTTAAAAGTTCAATGCGAATTTACCATGCAATTTTTTTTTTTATCTATAGAGTTTTAGGAAGCCATGTATTCCTCCCGTTGTAGTTGGCCTATGGACATTTAGGAGCCGTCACACCTCATGACATAACTTGCCTGTGGAAATGTGAAAAATTACCTATGGAGTCACCACACCTATCGTAATGGTTGGCCTGCAGAAATCTTGAATTTTTCCCACGAGTGAGTGTGCACTAGTGGTTGTCGTGACCTTCGAGAGGAGAAACCTGCGGAAATTTGGAGATTTATGCGCCCTCACTTTTAATTCAAAAACTTGATATTTACTGGTCTCACAGATCTCCAACCAGAAATGCTCTGATACCACTTGTTGGATTTTTTAAAGCCACAGATTAATTCTACAACATAAAACCAAAGAAAAAACATACATAGATTCAATCATACAGAAGACAATAGTTTACGTGGTAAAACCCTCCTTCACCTCATGACGGAAACATCCATGGGATAATGGCAACGACATTCTTATTCTTCAATAAATTGAAGATTACAACTTGTAGCCTAGAGAGGGATTGAAGCCCCTTGCTCAATATTTGTCTCTCAAGCACACATATTTAAACAATTCTCCCACGGTTATAATGAAACTAATTCATTAATTATACATTCTTGATGCCTTGTCCAATTTGGTTCATCACCTTCAAGAGAATCAAATCACGACCACAACTTCTATTCAATATTGGTTCCAAAAAACATGTCTCCACAACTTGCTCAAATATGGACCACTCCACCTCCATTAGTAACATGTCTTACAAAGTGATACCATGTCCAATTTAGTTAAGTTGAACTATGTGTCAAATGCACAAGAATTTAACTACCAAAGAAAAAAAAAACATGCACTTTGTCCAGACTAACCAAATGGTCCCTTTACACTCATAAAATACAGAACCTCAAGTAAATCTTTTTTTTTGGTCCAAATCCTCCTGCAAAATCTGAATTATCTCAGACAAAAAACATTGAAACCACTATAGGTGATACATGTGCCTCTAAGATACCGAAGCACCCAATTTCACTACTTTACCTGGATTTGTCATGTGTCCACTGACAACACCAACTGCATGTGAAATGTCTAATACTTGAACATATCAAACCTTTCCATCACATACTGTATACTTCCAGCTAGCATACAATACATGAGACATAACATTTTCTTCCATATTACAAGGATATACACCTGAAGAAAAACAAAGGGAAAGCCAAAGCTATATTTTCTGGTTTCACATTATTCATGCCGAATTTCCTGAGTATCTTTTTCCTTATACTGCAACTGTGATAACCAAAGATTACCATCCTTCCTGCCTCTATGTATTTCCATGCACAAGATTTGTTTTTGTTGCTCCTTGATCCTTCACCACAAACATCCTTTCCAACAGAGCCAACCTGTTGATCGTTAGCAATCTAAACACCAATATAATGAAATTACCATAAACACAATGGTTAAATTCATTTCTTGTAAAACTTGGCTCACCATGAAGGAATCACCCATCTTGTACCAATGCTTGATGCGCATTTCAAGCCATACAATGACTACTTGAAACTGCAAACAAATTTTCTGTTGCGATCCTGAACAAGCCCTTTTGGTTCTTCGATATACATATATCCTCATACAACTCTCCATAAAATCTTGTCTTAGCATCTAGCTACAACAACTAGTGCCAATGCTACATGAATAGAGAAAAGATTAACAACTAATGAGAATATTTCATGGAAATCAATGCCTTCCAAATACCTTTTTGGCTATCAGTCATGCTTTATTCCTTTCATCATTTACTATGTCTGATTTGAAATAAAATCCATCAAACACTATCTCTATTAATGACGATCTATCTCCCTTGACATTGTCATTATAACCAACAAATATCTACCTGTTTGATATGGATCCTACTTAGAATCTTGATGAGAGCATGAACATAACAATCAATCAATTTCAAAAAACTAAGTAATCACAAGAGAAGACCTGTTCAATATACCTCTTCCAAAATCTTCCAACCTTTTGCAACTAATGATGACCGATTGTCTAGATAACACTTAACTGCTTTTGACCACAACTCATGTTGCAACTTGGCATTACTAAAGATGCCATTCGACCCCAAATGTCCTACAATAATTTGCAAAATTCCAAGGAATATGAACCTACCTCCATCATGTGTTCTCAAACCCTTGATTTAACCTATACATACTTAAACACATTAGCCTTTCTCTTGACCTAAATTTTTTACTAGGGCACCGTTAGTGTTCCACCTAGAATAGAGTATTTGAAACCTTGACCACAACTGACCATTACTACCAAGTGAGCCTTTACAGCTCACCTCTAGGCGCCTTTCAATGGAGTTTCACCGAGCCCTTAAACATGCTCCATGACATGCAATTATATGGACACCATACCACGTGGAACCAATAAGCATGGACCCGAAAACCAAAACTGTAGACCTATGTACAAGGTTTTAATTCATGACTCATGCCCCTACCCTTATTTAGTCTACCTAAATCTATGTCTAGACATTTCATAGGTGACTTAACAAAAATAGGGGTACGCATGCCTAACTAGGTCTTACAACAATATGCCCAATTACGTGTAACCAAAAAACAATACAACTCCATAAGAAAAATAGTTTCCATTTACATTTAACTTCCCATTGTCAATCCTACCACCTAAATCAATTCCACCTTTTACTCTTCTTTTTATTAAAGAAGAGTGTGCAATAGTGGCTGTCGTGACCTTCGAGAGGAGAGACCTGCAGAAATTTGAAGATTGACGCGCCCTTTCTTTCAATTCGAAAATTTTATATTTACTATTTTTGCGGATCTCCAATGAGAAATGCTTTGATACCATTTGTTGGATTTTTTAAAGCCACAAATTAATTCCGCAACAGAAAACCAAAGAAAAAACATACACAGATTCAATCACACAGGAGACAATAGTTTGTGTGGTAAAACCCACCATGTCATGAAGGAAACCTCCACGGGACAATCGAAACGACATTCTTATTCTTCAATAAATCGGAGATTACAACCAGCAGTGCAGAGAGGGCTTGAAGCCCCTTGCTCAATATTTGTCTCTCGGACACACATATTTAAACAATTATCCCATGGTTACAATGAAATTAATTCATTAATTATACATTCTAACTTAGGTTGCCTTATCTAAACCAAAAGATGAATAATACGATCTAGATCCACATTCCATGGGGATTTGTTGTCACCATTTCAACAATCTCCACTTTGAAAAAAATTTGCCTGATGCCTTGTCCAATTTGATTCACTACCTTCAAGAGAAGAAAATCACAACCAGAACTTCTCTTCAATACTAGATCCAAAAAACATGTCTACACAACTTGCTCGAATATGGACCACTCCACCTCCATTAGTAACATGTCTTACAAAGTGAAACCATGTCCAATTTAGGTAAGCTAAAATATGTGTCAAATGCGCAAGGCTTTCACTACCATAGAAAAGAAAAAACCTGCACTTTGTTCAAACTAACCCAATGGTCCCTTTATACTCATAAATGACAGAACCTAAAGTAGATATTTTTTTTTTATCCAAAGTCTCGTGCAAAATCTGAATTATCTCAAACAAAAAACATTGAAACCATTATAGGTGATACATGTGCCTCTAAGATACCGAAGCACCCAATTTCACTACTTGGATTTGTCATGTGACCACTGACAACACCAACTGCATATGAAATGTCGGATACTTGAACATATCAAACCTTTCCATCGCATAATTTATACTTCCAACTAGCATACAATACATGAGACATAAACTTTTCTTCCATACTACAAGGATATACACCTGAAGAAAAACAAATGGAAAGCCAAAGGGATATTTTTCTTTTTCACATTATTCATGTCAAATTTCCTAAGTATATTTTTCCTTATACTACAACTGTGATAACCAAAGCTTACCATATTCTCTGCCTCTATGTATTTTGATGCCCAAGATTTTTTTTGGTTGTTCCTTGATCCTTCACCACAGACATCATTTCCAACGGATCCAACCTGCTGATCTTAACCATGCTTTTACTTCAAAAAACATATCGTCAGCAATCTAAACACCAATATAATGAAATTACCATAAACACAATGGTTAAATTCATTTCTTGTAAAAGTTGGCTCACCATGAAGGAATCACCCATCTTGTACCAATGCTTGATGCACATTTCAGACCATACAATCACTACTTGAAATTGCAAACAAATTTTCTGTTGCAATCCTGAACAAGCCCTTCTGGTTGTTCAATATACATATCTCCTCATATAAATCTCCATAAAAGCTTGTCTTAGCATCTAGCTACAACAACTAGTGCCAACGCTACATGAATAGAGAAAATATTAACAACTAACAAGAATATTTCAAGGAAATCAATGCCTTCCAAATACCTTTTCTGCTATCAGTCATGCTTTATTCCTTTCATCATTTACTATGTCTGATTTCAAAAGAAATCCATCAAATACTATCTCTGTTAATGACGATCTATATCCCTTGACATTGTCATTATAACCAACAAATATCTACCTGTTTGATATGGATCCTACTTAGAATGTTGATGAGAGCATGAACATAACAATCAAGCAATTTCAAAAAACCGAGTAATCACAAGAGAAGACCTATTCAATATACCTCTTCCAGAATCTTCCAACCTTTTGCAACTAATGATGACCAATTGTCTAGATAACACTTAACTTCTTTTGACCACAACTCATGCTGCAACTTGGCATTACTAAATATGCCATTCAGTCCCAGATGTCCTGCAATAATTTCCAAAATTCCAAGGAATATGAACCTGCCTCCATCGTTTGTTCTCATACCCTTGATTTAACTTATACATACGTAAACACATTAGCCTTTCTATTGACCTCACTTTTTTACTAGGGCACCTTTAGTGCTCCACCTCGAATAGAGTATTCAAAATCTTGACCACAACTGACCATTACTACCAAGTGAGCCTTTACTGTTCACCTCTAAGTGACTTTCAATGGAGTTTCACCGAGCCCTTAAACATGCTCCATGACATGAAAGTATATGGACACCATACCATGTAGAACCAATAATCATGACTCCAAAATCCAAAACTGTAGACCTATGTACAAGGTTTTAATTCATGAATCATTCCCCCACCCTCATTTAGTCTACCTAAATCTATGTCTATAATTTTCATAGGTGACTTAACAGAAATAGGGGTATGCATGCCTAACTAGGTCTTACAACAGTATGCCCAATTACATGTAACCAAAAAACAATACAACTCCATAAGAAAAATAGTTTCCATTTACATTTACCTTCCCATTGTGAATCCTACCACCTAAATCAATTCCACCTTTTACTCTTCTTTTTATTAAAGAAGAGTGTGCACTAGTGGTTGTCGCGGCCTTCGAGAGGAGAGACCTGTGGAAATTTGAAGATTGACATGCCCTTTCCTTCAAGTCGAAAACTTGATATTAACTATTCTCACTGATCTCCAATGATAAATGCTCTGATACCACTTGTTGGATTTTTTAAATCCACAGATTAATTCCGCAATAGAAAACTAGAGAAAAAGCATACACAGATTCAATCACATAGGAGACAATAGTTTTCGTGGTAAAACCCTCCACCTCATGAATAAAACATCCATGGGACAATCAAAATGACATTCTTATTCTTCAATAAATCGAAGATTACAACCAGCAGCCCGGAGAGGGCTTGAAGCCCCTTGCGCAATATTTGTCTCTCAAACACACATATTTAGACGATTCTCCCACAGTTACAATGAAACTAATTCATTAATTATACATTCTAACTTGGGTTTCCTTATCTAAACCAAAAGTTGAATAATAGGATGTAGATCCACATTCCATGGGGATTTGTTGTCACCATTTCAACAATCTCCACTTTGAAAACAATTTTCCTGATGCCTTGTCCAATTTGATTCATCACCTTCAAGAGAAGCAAATCACAACCACAACTTCTCTTCAATACTGGATCCAAAAAACATGTCTGTACAACTTGCTCAAATATGGACCACTCCACCTCCATTAGTAACATGTCTTACAAAGTGATACCATGTACAATTTAGGTAAGCTAAACTATGTGTCAAATGTGCAAGGCTTTGACTACCACAAAAAAGAAAAAACCTGCACTTTGTCCAAACTAACCCAATGGTCCCTTTATACTCATAAAAGACAGAACCTGAAGTAGATATATATTTTTTTGTCCAAATCCTCGTGCAAAATCTAAATTATCTCAAACAAAAAACATTGAAACCATTGTAGGTGATACATGTGCCTCTAAGATACCGAAGCACCCAATTTCAGTTCTTGGATTTGTCATGTGACCACTGACAACACCAACTGCATATGAAATGTCGGATACTTGAACATATCAAACCTTTCCATCGCATAATTTTAGGGATGATTTTAAGGATGGAAATTTATTTTAAAATGTAGAAACCTTGACGAATCTTACTAATCCTTCATATGCCAACTATAAAATATTTGACGATATTTTTGTAAAAATATTCAAATTTCTAAGGATTTTATATAGTTTGTATAAAATTTTGGCAATTTTAAAGGTAAAATAATTTTATCCTATAGAATTTGGGCGAATCGTTTTTAGAATAAAAAATCTTTTTGGGGGAAAAAACATGGAAAATTAGCCCATGAGCAAAATTTAGCCCCTAAAATCATCCTTGCATAATTTATACTTCCAACTAGCATACAATACATGAGACATAACCTTTTCTTCCATATTACAAGGATATACACCTAAAGAAAAACAAATGGAAAGCCAAAGGGATATTTTTCTTTTTCACATTATTCATGTCGAATTTCTTGAGTATATTTTTCCTTATACTGCAACTGTGATAACCAAAGCTTACCATATTTTATGCCTCTATGTATTTCGATGCCCAAGATTTTTTTTGGTTGTTCCTTGATCCTTCACCACAGACATCATTTCCAACAGATCCAACCTACTGATCTTAAACAAGATTTTACTTCAAAAAACATATCTTCAGCAATCTAAACACCAATATAATGGAATTACCATAAACACAATGGTTAAGCTCATTTATTCTAAAACTTGGCTCACCATGAAGGAATCACCCATCTTGTACCAATTCTTGATGCGCATTTCAGGCCATACAATGACTACTTGAAATTACAAACAAATTTTCTATTGTGATCTTGAACAAGCCCTTCTGGTTGTTCGATATACATATCTCCTGATACAAATCTCCATAAAATATAGTCTTAGCATTTAGCTACAACAACTAGTGCCAACGCTACATGAATAGAGAAAAGATTAACAACTAACGAGAATATTTCATGGAAATCAATGCCTTCCAAATACCTTTTTCGCTATCAGTCATGCTTTATTCCTTTCATCATTTACTATGTCTAATTTCAAAAGAAATCCATCAAACACTATCTCTGTTAATGATGATCTATACCCCTTGACATTGTCACTATAACCAACAAATATCTACCTGTTTGATATGGATCCTACCTAGAATGTTGATGAGAGCATGAACATAACAATCAAGCAATTTCAAAAAATTGAGTAATCACAAGAGAAGACTTTTTCAATATACCTCTTCCAGAATCTTCCAACCTTTTGCAAATAATGATGACCGATTGTCCAGATAACACTTAACTGCTTTTGACCACAACTCATGCTACAACTTGGCATTACTAAAGATGCCATTCGACCCCAAATGTCCTGCAATAATTTCCAAAATCCCAAGGAATATGAACCTGCCTCCATCATGTGTTCTCAAACCCTTGAATTAACCTATACATACTTAAACACATTAGCCTTTCTATTGACCTAACTTTTTTACTAGGGCACCTTTAGTGCTCCACCTCGAACAGAGTATTCAAAACCTTGACTACAACCAGCCATTACTGCCAAGTGAGCCTTTACCGCTCACCTCTAGGGGCCTTTCAACGGAGTTTCACCGATCCCTTAAACATGCTCCATGACATGCAGTTATATGGACACCATACCACGTGGAACCAATAATCATGGACCCGAAACCCAAAACTGTAGACCTATGTACAATGTTTTAATTCATGACTCGTGCCCCCACCCTTATTTAGTCTACCTAAATCTATGTCTATACTTTTCATAGGTGACTTAACAGAAATAGGGGTACCCATGCCTTACTAGGTCTTACAACAATATGCCCAATTACATGTAACCAAAAAACAATACAACTCCATAAGAAAAATAGTTTCCATTTACATTTACCTTCCCATTGTCAATCCTACCACCTAAATCAATTCCACCTTCTACTCTTCTTTTTATTAAATAAGAGTGTGCACTAGTGGTCATCGCGACCTTCAAGAGGAGAGACCTATGGAAATTTAAAGATTGATATGCCCTTTCTTTCAAATCGAAGACTTGATATTTACTGTTCTCGCAGATCTCCAATGAGAAATGCTTTGGTACCACTTGTTGGATTTTTTAAAGCCACATATTAATTCCGCAACAGAAAACCAAAGAAAAAACATACACAGATTCAATCGCACAAGGGACAATAGTTTACATGGTAAAACCCTCCACCTCATGAAGGAAAAATCCACGGGACAATCGAAACAACATTATTATTCTTCAATAAATCAGAGATTACAACCAGCAGCCCGGAGAGGGCTTAAAGCCCCTTGCTCAATATTTGTCTCTCAGACACACATATTTAAACAATTCTTCCACAGTTACAATGAAACTAATTCATTAATTATACATTCTAACTTAGGTTGCCTTATCTAAACCAAAAGTTGAATAATAGGATCTAGATCAACATTCCATGGGGATTTGTTCCCACCATTTCAACAATCTCCACTTTGAAAATAATTTTCCTGATGCCTTGTCCAATTTGGTTCATCACCTTCAAGAGAAGCAAATCACAACCACAACTTCTCTTCAATACTGGATCCAAAAAACATGTCTGCACAACTTGCTTGAATATGGACCACCCCACCTCCATTAGTAACATCTCTTACAAAGTGATACCATGTCCAATTTAGGTAAGCTAAACTATGTGTCAAATGTGCAAGGCTTTGACTACCATAGAAAACAAAAAAACCTGCACTTTTTCCAAACTAACCCAATGTTCCCTTTATACTCATAAAAGAAAGAACCTGAAGTAGATTATTTTTTTTATCCAAATCCTTGTGCAATATCTGAATTATCTCTAACAAAAAACATTGAAACCATTGTAGGTGATACATGTGCCTCTAAGATACCGAAGCACCCAATTTCACTACTTGGATTTGTCATGTGACCACTGACAACACCAACTGCATATGAAATGTTAGATACTTGAACATATCAAACCTTTCCATTGCATAATTTATACTTCCAACTAGCATACAATACATGAGACATAACCTTTTCTTCCATATTACAAGGATATACACCTGAAGAAAAACAAATGGAAAGCCAAAGGGATATTTTTATTTTTCACATTATTCATGTCGAATTTCCTAAGTATATTTTTCCTTATACTATAACTATGATAACCAAAGATTACCATATTTTATGCCTCTATGTATTTCAATGCCCAAGATTTTTTTTGGTTGTTCCTTGATCCTTCACCACAGACATCGTTTCCAACGGATCCAACCTGCTAATCTTAACCATGCTTTTACTTCAAAAAACATAGCGTCAGCAATCTAAACACCAATATAATGAAATTACCATAAACACAATGGTTAAATTAATTTCTTGTAAAATTTGGCTCACCATGAAGGAATCACCCATCTTGTACCAATGCTTGATGAGTATTTCAAGCCATACAATGACTACTTGAAATTGCAAACAAATTTTCTATTGCGATCTTGAGCAAGCCCTTCTAGTTGTTTGATATACATATCTCCTCATACAAATCTCCATAAAAACTTGTCTTAGCATCTAGCTACAACAACTAGTGCCAACGCTACATGAATAGAGAAAAGATTAACAACTAACGAGAATATTTCATGGAAATCAATGCCTTCCAAATACCTTTTTGGCTATTAGTCATGCTTTATTCCTTTCATCATTTACTATGTCTGATTTCAAAAGAAATCCATCAAACACTATCTCTATTAATGACGATCTATATCCCTTGACATTGTCATTATAACCAACAAATATCTACCTGTTTGATATGGATTCTACTTAGAAAGTTGATGAGAGCATGAACATAACAATCAAGCAATCTCAAAAAACTGAGTAATCACAAGAGAGGACCTGTTCAATATACCTCTTCCAGAATGTTCCAACCTTTTGCAACTAGAGGTGACCGATTGTTCAGATAACACTTAACTGCTTTTGACCACAAATCATGTTGCAACTTGGTATTACTAAAGAAGCCATTCGACCCCAAATGTCCTCAAACCCCATTCCAAAATTCCAAGGAATATGAACCTGCCTCCATCATGTATTCTCAAACCCTTGATTTAACCTATCAATGCTTAAACACATCAGCCTTTCTATTGACCCAACTTTTTGACTAGGGCACCTTTAGTGCTCCACCTCGAACAGAGTATTCGCAACCTTGACCACAACCGACCATTACTGCCAAGTGAGCCTTTACCACTCACCTCTATGTGCCTTTCAATGGAGTTTCACCGAGACCTTAAAACTGCTCCATGACATGCAATTCTATGGACACCATACCATGGGAAACCAATAATCATGGACCCGAAACCCACAACTTTAGACCTATATACAAGGTTTTAATTCATGACTCATGCTCCTACCCTTCTTTAGTCTACCTAAATCTATGTCTAGACTTTTCATAGGTGACTTAACAGAACCAGGGGTACGCATGCCTAACTAGGTCTTACAACAATATGCCCAATTACATGTAACCAAAAAAAATACAACTTCATAAGAAAAACAGTTGCCATTTACATTTACCATTATGTTGTCAATCCTACCACCTAAATCAATTCCACCTTTTAGTCTTCTTTTTATTAAAAAAATAAAAATAAAATAAAAATCCACCTTTACATTAATTCCAAAGTAAATCCTCTAACATTCACCTTTACTTTAATTCCAAAGTAAATCATCCACCTTTAATTCCTCCACCTTTAATAAAAAAAAAAAATTAACCATTCACCTCATGTCAAAGTTTAATGCGAATTTACTTCAAACCGATTTTACCAATGTGAATTTTACCATGCGAATTTAAAAGTTCAATGCGAATTTACCATGCGTATTTTTTTCTTATCCGTGGAGTTTTAAAAAGTCGTGTAATCCCGCACCTCACATCATGGTTGGCTTGCAGAAATTAGGGAGCCACCGCACCTCACGGCATAGCTTTCCTACGAAATGTGAAAAATTACCTGTGGAGTCGTCGCACCTCCCATAATGGCTGGCCTGCAGAAATATTTAATTTTTCCCACGCGTGAGTGTGCACTAGTGGCCATCTCAGCCTTCGAGAGGAAAGACCTGTGGAAATTTGGATATTGAGGTGCCCTCACTTTTAATCCGATTGAGATGCCTTATTCAATTTGATTCATCACCTTCAAGAGAAGTAAATCACAACCACAACTTCTCTTCAATACTGGATCCAAAAAACATGTCTACACAACTTGCTCAAATATGGACCACTCCACCTCCATTAGTAACATGTCTTACAAAGTGATACCATGTCCAATTTAGGTAAGATGAACTATGTGTCAAATGTGCAAGTCTTTGACTACCATAAAAAACAAAAAACCTGCACTTTGTCCAAACTAACCCAATGGTCCTTTTATACTCATAAAAGACAGAACCTGAAGTAGATATTTTTTTTTTTGTCCAAATCCTCCTGCAAAATTCTAATTATCTCAAACAAAAAACATTGAAACCACTATAAGTGATACATGTGCCTCTAAGATACCGAAGCACCCAATTTCATTGCTTGGATTTGTCATGTGACCACTGACAACATCAACTGTGTGTGAAATGTCAGATACTTGAACATATCAAACTATTCCATCGCATACTTTATACTTCCAGCTAGCATACAATACATGAGACATAACCATTTCTTTCATATTACAAGGATATACACCTGAAGAAAAACAAATGGAAAGACAAAGAGATATTTTCCTGTTTCACATTATTCATGCCGAATTTCCTGAGTATCTTTTTCCTTATATTGCAACTTTGATAACCAAATCTTACCATCTTTCTTGCCTCTATGTATTTCCATGCCCAAGATTTGTTTTTGTTGCTCCTTGGTCCTTCACCACAAACATCCTTGCCAATAGAGCCAACCTATTGATCTTAACCATGCTTTTGCATTAAAAAACATATCGTTAACAATCTAAACACCAAGATAATGAATGTACCATAAACACAATGGTTAAATTCATTTCTTGTAAAACTTGGCTCACCATGAAGGAATCACCCATCTTGTACCTGAATGCCTGATGCACATTTCAGGCCATACAATGACTACTTGAGCTTGCAAACAAATTTTCTGTTGTGATCCTGAACAAACCCTTCTGGTTGTTTGATATACATATCTCCTCATACAAATTTCCATAAAAACTTGTCTTAGCATCTAGCTACAACAACTAGTTCCAACGTTACATGAATAGAGAAAAGATTAACAACTGACGAGAATATTTCATGGAAATCAATGCCTTCAAATTTTTTTTTTTCTATGAGTGATGCTTTATTCCTTTCATCTTTTACTATGTCTGATTTGAGAAGAAATCCATCAAACACTGTCTTTGTTAATGACGATCTATATCCCTTGGCATTTCCATTATAACCAACAAATATCTACATGTTTGATCTGGATCCTACTTAGAATGCTAATGAGAGCATGAACATAGCAATCAAGCAATTTCAAAAAACTGAGTAATCACAAGAGAAGGCATGTTGAATATACCTCTCCTTGAATCTTCCAACCTTTTGCAACTAATGGTGACTGATTGTCCAGATAACACTTAACTTCTTTTGACCACAACTCATGCTGCAACTTGGCATTACTAAAGATTCCATTCGACCCCAGATGTCCTGCAATAATTTCCAAAATTCCAAGGATTATTAACATGCCTCCATCATGTGTTCTCAAACCCTTGATTTAACCTGTCAATACTTAAACAAATCACCCTTTCTATTGACCCAACCTTTTGACTAGGGCACCTTCAGTGATCCACCTCGAGCAAAGTATTCGAAACTTTGACCACAGCTGACCATTACTACCAAGTGAGTCTTTACCGCTCACCTCTAGGCGCCTTTCAATGGAGTTTCACCGAGCCCTTAAACATGCTCCATGACATGCAATTCTATGGACACCATACCACAAGAAACCAATAATCATGGACCCAAAACCCACAACTGTAGACCTATGTACAAGGTTTTAATTCATGACTCATGCCCCCACCCTTCTTTAGTCTACCTAAATCTATGTCTAGACTTTTCATAGCTGACTTAACAGAACCAGGGGTACACATGCCTAACTAAGTCTTCAACAATATGTCCAATTACATGTAACCAAAAAACAATACAACTCCATAAGAAAAATAGTTTCCATTTACATGTATCATCCCATTGTCAATCCTACCACCTAAATCATTTCCACCTTTTACTCTTCTTTTTATTAAAGAAGAGTGTGCACTAGTGGCTTCTGCGACCTTTGAGAGGAAAGACTTGTGGAAATTTGGAGATTGACGTGGCCTCTCTTTTAATTCTAAAACTTGATATTTGCTGGTGTCACGAATATCCAACCAGAAATGCTCTAATACCACTTGTTATATTTTTTAAAACCATAGATTAATTCCGCAATAGAAAACCAAAAAAAAAACATACATAGATTCAATCACACAGGAGACAATAGTTTACGTGGTAAAACCCTCCTTCACCTCATGAGGGAAACATCCACTGGACAATGTTCGTCACTCAAATTCGATCTGTAAAAGTTGGGATATCAAAGAGAATAGAAGGATGATCCGATAGGAGGAGGAAATGAAAGCTTAAGAGATGTTGAAAATTCGATGTTGAGAAAATTCTATGACCGGCTCAAAAAAAAATGAGAGATATTGTTCTTTTTGGAAGTAGAATATAAATTCTTTCAATCGAGAGATTCTTCCAGTGTCCGTGTGATGATACATGTAGATGCAATTGAGAAAAGTGCACTTACACCGATCGACCACCCAATTTCACTTTACCAACCATTAATGTATTAAGTATAGGAGGCTAAACCCAACTAATTCCCTCAAGAACATTTTGGCATGTTTAAACGTGGAAGCTTATCCAGAAAAATTTTATTTGTTATGATAGAAACATTTCATTTATTATGATTCAAAAGTTACAGTGACAAACAAAAAACATAGCTGACGTAGAGTGGTTGATATGGCTCCTATTGGCTTATATCAACCACATTATCAAAGTAGTTGTGCTAGTAAATAATGGTATCATAATGTTCCACCAATTGGTAGACGAAAAGGTATCATAATGTTTCCGTCATTTCTCACCAAATCGGTAGTCGAAAGGTGATTTTCAGATTGGGCCACAGATTCATAAATACATTCAGATTCATAAATACAACGACAAGATGCCATTTAAATTTAACGTATAAATAAATAAATATTTAATGTAAACAGTGTTTAATAATCTACCTAAACGTACTTAGAGTTTACCAATTTTCCATATCTTTTTCATAAATCGTTAGTTGCCATTATCTCCTTTTAAAACCTCTTCAAAACTCTGCGTTAATGAAGAGGGAATTGAAAAAATCGTTAATTTCAAGTGACTTTCGACTTTTAGAATTAATATGGAGGTGACACAGATTTGACGGTTCAAAGTTTAAATTAAAAATGAAAAGTGTTTTTAATTAATATAGACGAAATAAAGTAGAATAAAGGTAAAAATATTTAAATTTCTAAGGATTTTATATAGTTTGTATAAAATTTTGACTATTTTTAAGGTAAAATAATTTGATCCTATAGAATTTGGGATAATTACTTGTGGAGTCACCGCATCTCCCATAATGGTTGGCCTACAAAAATCTTCAATTTTGGCAATGCGTGACTGTGCACTAGTGGCAGCCGTGACCTTCAAGAGGAGAGACTTGCGGAAATTATGGATCTCCAACCAGAAATGCTCTGATACCACTTGTTGGATTTTTTAAAGCCATAGATTAATTCTGCAATATAAAATCAAAGAAAAAACATACACAGATTCAAACACACAAGAGACAATAGTTTACGTGGTAAAACGCTCCTTCACCTCATGAGAGAAACATCCACGAGACAATGGCAACGACATTCTTATTCTTCAATAAATCAAAGATTACAACCAACAACCTGGAGAGGGCTTGAATCCCCTTGCTCAATATTTGTCTCTCAGGCACACATATTTAAACAATTCTCCCACGGTTACAATGAAACTAATTCATTAATTATACATTCTAACTTAGGTTTCCTTATCTCAACCAAAACATGAATAATAGGATGTGGATCCACATCCTGTGGGAATTTCTTGTCACCATTTCAACAATCTCCATGTTGACAACAATTTGCCTGATACCTTGTCAAATTTGATTCATCACCTTCAAGAGAAGAAAATCACGACCACAACTTCTGTTCAATACTGGTTCCAAAAAACATGTTTTCACAACTTGATCGAATATGGACCACTCCAACTCCATTAGTAACATGTCTTACAAAGTGGTACCATGTCCAATTTAGGTAAGTTGAACTATGTGTCAAATGCACAAGGCTTTGACTACCACATAACACAAAAAACCTGCACTTTGTCCAAACTAACCCAATGGTCCCTTTATACTCATAAAAGACAGAACCTGAAGTACATCTTTTTTTTTGTCCAAATCCTTCTGCAAAATCTAAATTATCTCAGACAAAAAACATTGAAACCATTGTAGGTGATACATGTGCCTCTAAGATACCCAAGCACCCAATTTCACTCCTTTACCTGGATTTGTCATGTGACCACTGACAACCCCAACTGCATGTGAAATGTCTGATACTTGAACATATCAAACCATTCCATCACATACTTTATACTTCCAACTAACATACAATACATGAGACATAACCTTTTCTTCCATATTACAAGGATATATACCTAAAGGAAAACAAATGGAAAGCTAAAGGGATATTTTCCAGTTTCACATTATTCATGCCGAATTTCCTAAGTATCTTTTTCCTTATACTGCAACTGTGATAACCAAAGCTTACCATCTTTCCTGTCTCTATGTATTTTCATTTCCAAGATTTATTTTTGTTGCTCCTTGATCCTTCACCACGAACATCCTTTCCAACAGAGCCAACCAGATGATCTTAACCGTGATTTTACTTCAAAAAACATATCGTCAGCAATATAAACACCAACATAATGAATGTACCATAAACACAATGGTTAAATTCATTTCTTGTAAAACTTGGCTCACCATAAATGAATCACCCATCTTGTACCAATGCATGATGCACATTTCAAGCCATACAATGACTACTTGAGCTTGCAAACAAATTTTCTGTTGCGATCCTAAACAAACCCTTCTGGTTGTTCGATATACATATCTCCTCATACAAATCTCCATAAAAACTTGTCTTAACATCTAGCTACAACAATTAGTACCAACGCTACATGAATAGAGAAAAGATTAACAACTGACGAGAATATTTCATGGAAATAAATGCCTTCCAAATACCTTTTCTGCTATCAGTCATGCTTTATTCCTTTCATCTTTTACTATGTCTGATTTGAGAATAAATCCATCAAACACTATCTCTGTTAATGACGAACTATATCCCTTTACATTGTCATTATAACCAACAAAGATATACATGTTTGATATGTATCCTACGTAGAATGTTGATGGGAGCATGAGCATAACAATCAAGCAATTTCAAAAAACTGAGTAATCACAAGAGAAGACCTGTTCAATATACCTCTTCCAGAATCTTCCAACCTTTTGCAAATAATGGTGACCAATTGTCTAGATAACACTTACATGCTTTTGACCGCAAGTCATGCTGCAACTTGGCATTACTAAATATGCAATTCGACCCCAAATGTGCTACAATAATTAAAAAAATTCCAAGTAATATGAACTTGCCTCCATCATGTGTTCTCAAACCCTTGATTTAACATGTCAATACTTAAACACATCAACCTTTCTATTGACCCAACTTTTTTACTAGCTCACCTTCAGTGCTCCACCTCGAACAAAGTACTCGAAACCTTGACCAGAACCGACCATTACTACCAAGTGAGGCTTTACCGCTCACCTCTAGGTGCCTTTCAATGGAGTTTCACTGAGCCCTTAAACATGCTCCATGAAATACAATTCTATGGACACCATACCATGGGAAACCAATAATCATGGACCCGAAAACCACAATTTTAGACCTATGTACAAGGTTTTAATTCATGACTCATGCCCCCACCCTTCTTTATTCTACATAAATCTATGTCTAGACTCTTCATAGGTGACTTAACAGAACCATTGGTACGCATGCCTAACTAGGTCTTACAACAATATTCCCAATTACATGTAACCAGAAAACAATACAACTCCATAAGAAAAATAATTTCCATTTACTTTTACCATCCCATTGTCAATCCTACCACCTAAATCAGTTCCACATTTTACTCTTCCTTTTATTAAAAAAAAAATTCACCTTTACTTTAATTCCAAAGTAAATCCTCCAACATTCACCTTTACTTTAATTCCAAAGTAAATCCTCCACCTTTAATTCCTCGACTTTTAATAAAAGAAATGTTTTAACCATTCACCTCACGTCAAAGTTCAATGCGAATTTACTTCAATGCGATTTTACCAATGCGAATTTTACCGTGCGAATTTAAAAGTTCAATACGAATTTCCCATGCAGTTTTTTTTCTTATCCATGGATTTTTTGGAAGTCGTGTATTCCCACACCTCCAGTCATGGTTGTCCTGCAGACATTTGGGAGCCACCGCACCTCACGACATAGCTTTCCTGCGGAAATGTGAAACATTACGTGTGGAGTCGCTGCACCTCCCGTAATGGCTGGCCTGCGAAAATATTGAATTTTTTCCACACATGAGTGTGCAGTAGTGGCCGCCACAACCTTTGACAGGAGAGACCTGCAGAAATTTGGAGATTGACGCACCCTCTCTTTTAATTCAAAAACTTGAAATTTACTGGTCTCACGGATCTCCAACCAGAAATGCTCTGATACCACTTGATGGATTTTTTAAAGCCACAGATTAATTCAGCAACAAAAAACCAAAGAAAAAACATACAAAGATTCAATCACACATGAGACAATAGTTTACGTGGTAAAACCCTCCTTCACCTCATGAGGGAAACATCCACGGGACAATGGAAACAACATTCTTATTCTTCAATAAATCAGAGATTACAACCAGCAGCCTAGAGAAGCCTTGAATCCCCTTGCTCAATATTTGTCTCTTAGGCACACATATTTAAACAATTCTCCCACGGTTACAATGAAACTAATTCATTAATTATACATTCTAACTTAGGTTGCCTTATCTCAACCAAAAGCTGAATAATATGATCTAGATCCACATCCTCTGGGGATTTGTTGTCACCATTTAAACAATCTCCACCTTGACAACAATTTTCCTTATGCATTCTAAAATTTGATTCATCACCTTCAAGAGAAGCAAATCATGACCACAACTTCTCTTTAATACTGGTTCCAAAAAATATGTCTGCACAACTTGCTCGAATATGGACCACTCCACCTCCATTAGTAACATGTCTTACAAAGTGATACCATGTCAAATGTAATTTGGATTATGTGTCAAATGAACAAGGATTTGTCTACCACAGAAAACAAAAAACCTGCATTTTGTCCAAACTAACCCAATGGTCCCTTTATACTCATAAAAGACAAAACCTAAAGTAGATTTTTTTTTGGTACAAATCCTCCTGCAAAATCTATATTATCTCAGACAAAAAACATTGAAACCACTGTAGGTGATACATGTGCCTCTAAGATACCGAAGCACCCAATTTCACTACTTTACCTGGATTTGTCATGTGACCACTTGATCAGGGGATCAAATTTTCTCAAAAATTCAAAGTGCTTGGAATTGCTTCAAATCAAACGAGAGCGTAGGCCTCGTCGTTGCAAACCCAACTCAACTTGTTTGGGTTCAAACGAACGTCGAGAGCGAGAGATATCGCGTTCTGTTCAAAATGGAAAACAGGCAAAAAAATGGACGTTGACTGTACAGTCCGTACAGTCTGTACGGACAATGACATGGAAGGTCATACGGATGACGTGGCAGGCCATACATTGATGTGGTAGACAGTTATTGGACAGTTGGCATGTGACGTGTTTGTTGGCAGCGAATGGGATGGTGACACGTGGCCCAATCAAAGGCCGCCACATGTCACCTGTTTGTTGGTTAAAACCTTTTCACTCAGCAAGAGTCGACCCCGTGACCTCCGGGGCAGGGTAAAGCTTTGGGAAAGGCCGCCCAACCGGCACGCCCACACATGTTCCTTGTTCTATATATGCAAAGCATTGTATTTAACATTGTTTAAATGTATGTTTGGGCGTGGACCAGGCCGGGGCTAAGCCCCGACCCGTGGTCATATGTTGTATTGTATGCGACCGGAGCCACGACGGTTAGACCCACCGTAACCATGTTATAACTGTTTAAATATATGCGCGGTTTGGTATGCCATGTGACAATGCATATATGCATGTGGGTTAAATGTTATGGTTATCAAACAGTTGTTAAAACTTAAGCCCTGTTGTATAGCGCACGATCATATGACAACCATGTGCCCATGGGCCTTGGTAGTTAGGACCGGTGCGTAACGGTTCGACAGTTTGGACCAGTTGTGCGGTTGTGCCTGGTGCCAAGTTTTTACACTTTAAATTGCGTGTGGGATAGGTTGAGCCAGAGGAGGTGCGTTTCGTAGATGCAGAGACAACAAACTTGAAGGGGAGACTTCCAGGAAGCCTATCTACTTCATTTTTTGGCCAAACGAGGTGCCGAAAAAGCCCAGCTAGGGGTTTTGGACGTTCTGAAGCCATTGGAGCAGTCTATTTGGCATTTTGAGCATTGTAAAGCACATTTTTGAGCACTTTGAGAAAATAATACAAATGATCCATTGGAAGCTGGACCAGGAGATGTAGCCCAAGAGAGGGGTGAACTCCTTTATCATTTGTTGTGTTATGTGTTTTCTGTTCATTGATTATGTTGTTGTTTATATGCATCTTGAATGAGTAAATCCTTTTAAAGTTGTGTTGCAAATTTGATCCATTTGCATTTTAACACATAAATTTAACTTGCAAATATTTTCAAGAATACAAGTCTTCTTCATTTTTAGATCAAGTTGGTATCAGAGCACTGGTTTTTGAAGACTGATTATTTTCAAGTGTTTGTTTTCTGATGCTCACAAGGTTGAAACTCACAAGAGGAGAAGGTCAACTTATAGAGCCAAGTTCTCATCCTTCAAGGAGAAAACATATACCATCACTGCAAGTTTCAAGGAGGCATTCACCAAGTATGGCTCATGAAGGGAATCATGAACATGTTCCTGCAGAAGATGAAGATCTCAGAAAAGCTATCATGGAAATGAGAGATATGATGAAGATCTTGATAGAGAGGAATACAAGGTTGCAAGGTGAAGGCTCCAACCCTTCAAAGCATAAGGGTGATAAAACTCCAAATGGAAATGGAGGGAATGGTGCTTCTCCACCACCCTCTCCTCCATCTTCTTCTTCTTCTTCTACCAATTCAAGACCTCTTCCAAATTCTCCAAAGGGACATGGTAAAACTCCTTCGCAAATTCCTTCATTAAAGCTTGATATTAAATTCGAATTGCCAATATACAATGGAGAAGTTAATGCTGAGAAATTAGATAATTGGATTCATCAGATTGAGGTGTATTGTAGGATACAAATAATTCAAGATGATGAAACTAAGATTCAACTTGCTTCTTTAAGATTGGATAGGGCAACACTCATTTGGTGGGAATCCAAGACGCAGGAGGACATGAAGAAACATGGTAAAATTTTAACCTCTTGGAATGATTTTATTGTTGCAATTAAAAGACAATTTTATCCATTGGCATATAAGCAAAAAGATACTATGGTTTGGCAAAACTGTAGACAAGCTAAAGGACATAATGTGCAAAGCTTTACTCAAGAGTTTAGGAGAAGAGCTTTGGTTTTGGGAGTAGATTTGTCTTCTCAAGAAACTTTACTCAAATACATTGGAGCTTTACATAGTTATTTGAGAC
>JZKD02S1674133.1:1792297-1809885 GCA_000966675.3 Picea glauca | reverse complement strand
TAATGTAATAATATTTTTTTAATTAATAATTTTAATTTTCATTGATGTATAAAGATTATAAATTTTAATTGTACAAAAATATAATGTAAATTTATTTTAATATTTAAAATTGATTTTAGTTTTATATTTATTTTAGCTTTAACATTTATAAAATAAAAAATATTTTACGAATTCATTAATTTCTATAATAATAATAATTATTGTTTTTTTCATAATTTTTTTTATTTTCATTTGGAATTTATATTCAATCCATAAAAGACAAGTCAAAAAGCTAATAGATCCAGGTAACTAAATTGAAAATACATATATTTTTTAATTCATATATGATTATAATGACAATTGGACACCAATTTATACTTCACTTAACAATTGTGGTGTAACCTTTCATATAGATACATTGTCTTTCAATAATTAAGTATAATTACATTGTCCTTTGAGTTATTGCAATAATTAAGTATAATTATATTAGGTTTATTACAAGTCATCCTCGTTTGAAGTTCTTCGACCTTAAGCATGGGACAATTGGACACCAATTTCTACTTCGTGGAACAATTAAGGTGTAATCCTTTCATGCAGATACATTGTCCTTTAAGTTATTTCAATAATTAAGTTTATTATATTAAGTTTATTACCAAGTCATCTCCGTTCGAAATGCTTCAACCTTTAATCACGGGAAAGGATGAATGATGTGATATAAAGTATTTGTTTTTGAAAGTGTCTTCATTTTCTAGCAAATTCTTCCTCTTTATAAAGTACTCATTGAAACTTTTTAAATGAAGGACTTTGATCTTTCTTTCTAATATTACTTTGGGCTTCACTATTAATCTCCCTTCATCATCCAAAAGCGATACATATGTTTATATAGTAGTTGTTGCATACAATTTTTTTATGAAACATGGAAGACATCATGTAAGTTTCCTTGTATTTTTAGCACATATGTTATCTAGAAAAATCTCCTTCAAACTTGGTACAACTCATAAACTCATAAAATGTGGGTGTAAGTTTATGATTTTTTGTATTTTTGAATTTTTCTTATATGGTTGTAATTTAACAAACACCCAATTCTTTATTCAAATTCATGATCAGTTCGTTTTAGATTACTTTGTTGCTTAATTCCATCCCTGAATTTGTTGAGATTATTTTTAAGGATACAAATCATTTCATCAAAAGTTGCTTTAGTAGTTTTTTATAGCAGGATCGTTGAATTTGGAGATAACATACTCTTTTATTGGTGGTGAAGGATATCTATATAAGGATTCAAATGGATTAATTTTGCTTGACATGCGATATGTGGTGTTTTTTATCTACCACTTCAAGGCATTTATTTACCACTTTAGTTTTTTTGTTGGTCCAAGGATGGTATGAAGTGCTCATGGTTAGTGTGATACCTACATGTTGGGATAATTATTTCCAAAATATGTTGGTAAATTTGTTGTCCCTATCACTGATGATGACTTTCAAGAATACATGGAGCTTATAAATATTTTTCACATAGCTATCAGTGATTTGGGTGGCTTGATATTTTAATGAAATTCCAATGAAATGGAAATATTTGGTTAATCTATCTACAATTACAAATATGCTATCATTCCGTTCTAATGTAGGGAGACCTATGATTAAGTCCATTAACACCTCAATCCATTCTTGATCTGGAATATGAAGGGCTTGAAGGAGACCTAGAGGTGTGATTGATTAAAACATTACATTCTACCACATATTTTGAATATCAACCTTCATTCCTTTCCAGAAGAATGATTGTCAAATATTATAGTATGTTTTGAAAAATCCAACATGGCCTATAGACTGGGACTCATGATTATGTCTAGAGATTTGTATTTTGAATTTGGAAGTGTTGGAAAAATATATTCTTCCTTCATAACATAGTATATCATTCTCCCATGTAAATTTGGAGTATGAAGCCACGTTGTTATTGAATTACTCAATTATCTTTTTTATCTCTATATTTTTCACGTATTTTACTTGAACATCAAAAATCCATTCAGGGACAACTATTGAAATTGAGAACAATGTAACAATCCCTTCTTCTTTTCTTGATAAGTTATCCACAACTTCGTTTTCCTTGCCCTTCCTATAGAGAATTTCAAAATCAAAAACTTGTATTTTGCTAACCCATTTTTGTTGTTCTTGTGATAATCTGTTCCAGTTTAAGAAATATTTTAAGATTTTTTGGTCTATTTTGATTAAGAATTGTAACCCAACCAGATATTTCCATTTTTCCAAGGCATGAATGCTTTCCAACATCTCATGATCATACATAGATTTTGATTTCTTTGTAGGATTTCATTTCTAGTTTTGAAGGCAATGGGATGCTTTTTTTGGATAATCACTTATCCTATCCCATTTATTGAAGCATCACATTTGATCACAAAAATTTTAGTGAAATCTAGGGTATCCAAAACAAAGGTTGAAGTCAATAAATCCTTCATTTTATTAAAACAAGTTTTCGTTGCATAATTCCATATAAACAAATACTTTTTCAATAGTGCTATTAGTGGAGCAACATTTTCTACATACTTGTTTTACAAATATTTGTTAATATATCCTATAAGTTCCAAGAAACCTCATAAAGATGTGATAGTTTTTGGAGCATAACACTTAGTAATAAATTAAATCTTCTTTGGGTCCACCTTAATTCCTTCCACTGATACTACATGGACCATAAATTCTATCTCTCTTCTTCCAAAGTTTCACTTTGATTTGTTGGCATAGAACTTATTTTCCTCTAATAGCTTCAAAATTATCTCTACGATCTTAAGGTGTAAATTCCAATTTCTACTATAAACATGTACATCATAAAATAAAACCTATACAAACTTTCACAAGTGTGGAAAAAATAGATCGTTCATCACTTCCTAGAAGCTAGTCAGGGCATTGGGTAATCGAAAAGGAATAGCATGAAATTCATATAGTCCCCCATGTGTACAAAAGGCAGTTTTAAGAATGTCCTCTTCTCATATTCTTATTTGATAGTATATAGATTTAAGATCAAGTTTTGAGAAATACTTTGCTTTGTGGAGCTTGTCCAAGATTTCATCCACAAACAAGATGGGAAACTTATCTTTGATTGTAATCTTATTCAATTCTCAATAATGAATACAAATTCTATAGGAGCCATACTTTTTCCTCACTAGTATGACTAACATTGAATATGGGCTCTTTCCTTGGTTTATTATACCATCGTATAATAATTCTTGAACCAGTTGATCGATTTCAATTTTATGTTGATGATATTTCTTGTAAGACTTCCTCCTAACTAGAGTTGATCTAAGAATGATTTTTATGGTATGATCTATTGATCGTATTGGGGGAAGGCCACAAGGTAAGCCTTGAAAGACTGTATTATATTTTTCAAGAATATTATCGAGACCATCATGATGTTTGTTTCATCGTGGATTCCTTCCATTGAATAACAATGTAAAAGACAGGCTTTGGCTCCCTTCCTAATCATTTTATTTATTTTTCTAGATGAGACTATTTGGGTGGGTAGGATGTTGATTCAATGGAATTTTCATTTTTTCCTCTTTTATAGAATCTTAGGAATCAAATTTGTATATTTAATATTATTGTCCCGATAGATGCCAACCATTGGGATCCTAAGACAATGTCCACTCCCAAAATCACCATGGAATACACTGGAGATAGTAATCTGTAATCATCAATAGACAATGATTCCTTATTGAATTTACAATTGCAAGAAGTAGTTCTATCCCCCAGAAATGTAATTTGGAAGTAATATGTAGGGTAGAAAAATAGAGTCAATTTCTTTACGATAATTATTTCTATGAAATTATGTGAACTTCCACTATCTATAAACACCATTATTTTGGTTTTCTTAATATAGCCAAAAACCTTGAGAGTTTGGGGTTGGGTAATACATGTCATTGTGGATACAAAAAGTGTTGGCATGGAATTCAATTTGTTAGATTCCTCATTGACAGTACCCTTGTCAGAAGAAGATGTGTCCCCAACTTCCTCTTCCCTGTCACTCTCACTAATATTTTTTTTTCACATAGGAGGAATCTTGTCCTTGCATTTATGCCTTGGACTCCAATTGGGTGCATTTCATGTGAAACAATGTCTCTTTTCCTTCCTTTTATTTTATTTTGGCTTCCTTATATTAGGAGGGATATATTTTGAAATTGATTTATTAATTTGGGGGTTAGGGAGTTGTCGATAGGACATAATTTTGTATTCAATGATTTTTTCTTTTTGTCGTGATTTCTCAACATCCTTGGGTTCTAGTAATTTGAGATCATGCATTATTTAATTTCCATTCCTATTATTAAAATATTCAGTAGATGTTTCTCAAATATGTCCGGGACATGGGTGAATAATACATACATATCATTAAAATATTCCTTTATTGAGCGTGATTGTTGCAATTAGGAAAGTTGGACAAAGATTTCGTCTTCCTTTATATCTTGGAAATGTTTTTTTTAATGTGTCCCAATATATAGCTATCCCCTGATATTTGGAATTCCACCATAAGGACAAAGAACATTCCAATTTATCCAAGTGAATCAATTCCATGATAATTTCCTCTTCCTCGTCGATTATTTGATGATAATCAAAATAATTTTCAACTTTATTTATCCATCTTGTGCCTTCTCAATCTTCCTCTTTGTCAAATTTGGGTATTATTAATTTTACCTTGTGTGTATAAATATTGAATGAATTTGAGTTGGATGATTGGTGTGTCCATAAAAATGACGTGTGATAAGTTGGAATAATCACCCTTACCACCATTTTTTAATGGTTTAATCTCCTCCTTGAGTAGCTTAAATTCTAAGGCATTCAATTCTTGCTTCCAACTTTTTCATCGTATCAATTACTTTTGAATTTGGAGGCTCTCCATCATCCCAAGTATTCTTTGAATTATTTTCTTGTCTTGTGATTATTTGCATGAGCCCAAAAAGATCCTCTAGATTTATGAATTGAAAGATAAAAAAATTTGTGTACATGGTTGCTTGGTATGGTGCTATACATCTAAAAGGAAATCACATATGGCTAAAAAATAAGCATTGTACGAATGTTGAAAAAGGATATTTGGTGGATGGGGTAAAGAATGTGTGGTAGTTGAAGGAAGCTAGGATAAGAATGTACAATAGTTGGAAGAATGTACAACAAAATGGTTGATGTGCACCTATTTATTCCATAGCTTTTCCAAGATCTTGACTTGATACCAATTGTAGGAAACCAAATAGAAAATAATTATATTTTATAATTCCTTCATGATTAAAATGACAAATAGATACATGTTTACATTCTGTGGAACCATTGGGGTGTAACTTTTCGTGGAACCATTGGGGTGTAACTTTTCATGCGGTTATGTTTTCCTTTGAGTTATTGCAATAATTAAGTATAGTTATATTAGGTTTATTACAACAAATTTTACCCTCTCATCATAGACATGACTTTATTTAGATATACTTATTTTATCATATAAAATTATTTATTTAGACGATGTGAATGATGTGATTGCAATTAATTCCATGATTTATGTACATGCATGTTTTATGTTTCTAATGTGACAAATGTGAGTCTAGAATTTCATTTTCTAATGAATCACTAAGATCATAAAATATCATAGGCACATGAACATATGTAATGAATTCAAAATGTTGCTCAATAAGTCCCAATTGTAGGAACTTTGGTTGAAGCATAGGATCTTGAATGCAATAGATGTTGTTCAATGGAGACACAAACAATTATTAATCCAAGTGGATTATAATGAAATTTTGTATAATGAGCACAATTTATTGAGTTAACAATTCTTTGAACACACTATAATACTTGGAAACATTGTTGGTTGCATGAATAATGCATACTCTACTTGACCTCCAGAAATAAACAATGGGCGAGTAAATCATCCATGACATGGAAGCAAGGTTATAGGTTCATCCACTAGCATTATCAATGAATCCTATATACACAGGAAAATATAATATTTTTTTTCAAACAAGCAAAAATCATGATAAACATAGGCCAAAAAAATAAAATAAAGTCCATGGTACATTGATAATGGTTGCTCCAAGCATATGACAGGAGACAAAAGTAAGTTTGAATTCTTAACTGAAGAAAAAGGTTGTAATGTCACTTTTGGAAAGAATTATCTAGCCAAAATCAGAAGAAACTGAACTATTTTATTAGATGAAGATAAAAAGGGAAAGACTAAAGAGCAAAATGTGTTCTACGTTGATGGTCTAAAACATAACTTATTAAGTGTAAGTCAAATGTGTGACCAAGGAAACAATGTTCTTTTTCATTCAAGAGGTTGTAAGGTAATGGATGCAAATATGGGGAAGATTGTTGTTAAGGCAATCATAACTTTAGGGAATGTGTATGTTCTAGAAGAAGGTAAATAAAAATGTTACATTGGTAAAACTGATGAGACTTGGATTTGGCACAAAAGACTAGTTCATCTTATTTTTTATCATCTTGTTAAGCTAGTAAGAAAATATGTTGTGAGAGATATGCCTAAGATCTTTGAAACTGAGAATATTGTCTGCAAGTCATGTCATTTTGGAAAACATAAAAGAGTTCAATTCAAGGCAAGATAACACTCCACCACTAAACCTATTGAGCTGATACACATGAATCTATGTGGCCCTACGAGTACACAATATCCTCGAGGTAAAATACATTTCATTCTATTATTTGATGACTATACTAGAATGGATTGGGTTGGATTGTTGAGGCATAAATTCAAGGCTTTTGAGAAATTTGAATTTTTCAAAGCATAGGTAGAAAATGAAATGGACTTAAAAATCAAATGTCAAAGGTTAAATAGAGGAGGAGAATTCACATCTAATGAATTCAACTTTTTTTTTGAAAAACATGGGATCAAGAGACAGTTTTTTATTGCCAGAACCCCTCAGCAGAATGGAGTAGTGGAAATGATGAACAAAAAAGTTCAAGAAATGGCTAGGGCCATACTTGATGAATCAGAAGTACCCATAACCTTTTGGAGAGAGGTTGTTTAAATTGTTGTCAACTTTCTCAATAAGGCACACATAAGAGTAAATAGTTACAAAACCCCCTCTGAACTATGGCATGACAGACACACATGAATAAACAACTTCAAAATCTTTGGTATAAATGCTACATTAAAAGAAACAAAGACAACTTAGGAAAGTTTGACTCTAGATATGATGAAAGTATTATGTTAGGATACTCTTTCAGAAGTAAAGGATACAAGTGTTATAACAAAAGACTCCACAATATAGTCGAAAGTATAAATGTAAAAGTAGATGGAAGAAAATTTCATCTAGTAAGACACCAACATCATGATGAGCCACAAGAGGACAACATGAATGAGGATTAGGAAACACAGGATTCAAAAGAATAGGAGAGAAGGGAAACATCACATCCAAAGAACCCATCAAGGTATGTTCAAAAACATCATCCAAAAAGTCAGATTCTTGGAAATAAGTAAAGAAGTGTACAAACTAGAAGAAAACTTGTAGATACATATACCTCTGCGATTTTGGTAATGTTGTCCATGATTGAACCCCAAAATTTTGTGCAAGAAAGTCAGGATGACCATTGGGTCAAATCCATGAATGAAGAACTAGACCAAATAGAGAAAAACAAGACATGGGATCTTGTCCCAAGACCAAATGACAATAATGTAATTGGCACTAAATGGGTATATAGAAACAAGTTAATGAAGATGGATAGAAAGTCAGAATAAGGCCATATTGGTATGCAAAGGGTATGCTCAAGTGGAAAGAGTGGACTTTGAAGAATCCCCCCCTCCCCCCCATTGTAAGAATTGAAGCTATTAGAATGTTTTTAGTTTTTGAATGCTACAAAAAATTCAAACTCTACTAGATGGATGTCAAATCAACATTATTGAATGATGATCTTGAGGAAGAATTTTATGTGGAGCAACTGAAAGGTTTTATGCTAACTAACAATAAGAATTATATAAGTCGACTAAGGAAAGCATGTATGGGTTAAAATAGGCTCTAAGAGCTTGGTATTACAGACTCAACAGGTATTTGCACCATAAAGGTTTTAAAAAGGGATCAACTTATACATCAAGGTTGAAGGTACTGGCCTGTTAATTATTGTAGTATATGTTGATGACATTGTTTTTGGTAGTAACATTGAACTAATTAGTAAGAATTTTGCAGTTGCAATGAAACAAGAGTTTGAGATGTCCATGTTAGGAGAAATCTCCTTCTTTCTTGGCTTACATATTCATTAATCAGAAAAATGAATTTTTATTTCCCAAAGAAAATACCTCAAGGAAATGTTAAAAAAGTTTAGCATGGAAAACTTTACACCAATAAGCACTCCCATGACTACCAGTTGCAAAATATGTAAAGAGGAGGGTGCTCCATAAATAAATCAAACCATGTATAGGTCCATGATAGTCAGTTTAGATTATATCACAACTTCAAGGCATGGCATCATGAAAGTTGTTGCTTTGGTAGGCAGGTTTCATTCCAATCCCAAGGAAACTCATGTTCTTGTAGTCAAAAGAATATTCAGGTACTTGAAAGGAACTATTGATTATGAATTGTGGTATCCCAGGAACACAGACCTCCTTCTCAGAGATTATACAGATACATATTGGGAAGAAAGTATTGATGATAGAAAAAAAACTAGTGGACGTGCATTCTTCCTTGGTAGTTGTTTAGTATCATGGTTCAGCAAGAAACAAACTTATGTTTCTCTCTCTACAGTTGTCGCATAGTATATAGTTGCAACATCCTGTTGTGAATAACTGTTGTGGATAAAGACCAATATCAAGGATATTCAAGTTCCCTGTGATCAACATATTTCTATCATGTGTGACAATACAAGTGTTATTGATCTCTCAAAAAACCTTGTTCAATAGTCTAAAACTAAGCATATCCCCATAAAGTATCACTTTCTCAGAGAAAAAGTTCAGGATGAGGTGGTTAAATTAGAATATGTTCCTTCCAAAGAGAATATTGAAGATATATCTACCAATCCATTACCTAGGGACACCTTTGAGTGCCTCAAAGATAATATGGGAGTCCTTCCCACTCCTCATTTAGGTGCATAAATATTCATGACATGTTAGAGGCTGTTGAAAGACCTTCCCAACCTTAGGGGGAGCAATGCAAGAAATTAAGAAGAAAGAAACACAAAATTACGATAGTGGGAGTCACTCTCATGATGTGTGCATTCATACAGACAATTCCCTTTTACATTGATGTCAAAGGGGGAGAAACATACAACTGCGACAAAGAGGACCATACAACAAGGGGGAGTGAAGGCTATAGGAACACACTGACAGGAGAGTAACTCAACAATAAGAGTTGACATCAATGAAAAAGGGGGAGTTTGTTGTGAATATGTTTTACTTGATGTCAACATGGCGTTCATGCAGAGGAAGTGCGTGGAAGGCTTGAAGTGCACATATAAAATACGGCATAAAGTAGGCACACAAGAAGAGGAAGTGCACGGAAGGATACTTTATACTATACTATTGCATATTCACATGAAATGGAACTCCTAGAACATATCGTGAAAACAAATGTGTGCAAAAGGATTGAAGGGATCAATGACGTAAAATAAATCACGAAAGTTATTGAGTCTGCCAGGAGTCTAGAAAAATATGAGGATAACCTCCGATGTAATTAAGAAGTGAAGTGGAATGTGACAAATTCCCTAAGTGAACAGCAACAGAGTATGTGGAACATTGCAAATATGAAAACCTATAGGGAACCTTGAGCTGGTGAAATGAATGGTGCAGTGGAGTGTGACAAGATGAGGTTCAAAGTAGAATGTGATAGAATGAGTCACTGGAGGCACTTACAGTCTAATGGGGCAATTCAGTGAGCAGACTGCAAGATGAGTGTGACATGATGAAGACTTGTGAATTGAGTCTTTCTCTCTGGTTCTATCTGTGTTGTAGATGATTTGTAGACCATAATGAAATTATTGCTCCATTCTTCAAAAGATGCTCAGATAATATGGAGCATTGTCATAGGAAGACTTGGTCCATTTGATTTAGTCAAAGTTTTTCCACAATGTAACAATCATGCATAGACATACTTTATTTATAAAAAATTGTAACTGACGTGATTTTGATAAGGTCAAAGTTTGATCACAATATAGTCGTCATACTTTATTTGGACAAAATTGTAACTGATAGGATTTTGATGTGGTCAAAGTTTGTACACATTGTAGTTGTTACACATCCACATACAGGAAGGTGAACTTAGGAAATTTATTATAAGTATGAATGTGCTCTAATCATGGATGTGTACACATGAAGTGAGGCGGAAGATGATACTGTAACAGTTCATAGGAGCAAAAATGTAAATTTGTCAAGATGTGTTGAAATATTTAGTAATGTAACATTTTTTTCTGATTTTAGGGTGGAAGGGTGGTGCTAGGGTGAGTCGAAGCTCACTGAGTATTGGATTACTCATTATCTATAACAGGTTGGTTCCTGAGAGGATTGGTGTCCTCACTATCTGTGACAAGTTGGTGCATGAGAGGATTGGTGTCCTCGTTTTCTGCGTCAAGTGGATTCTTGTTGAGATGAAAAAATTGTAAGTTGGTGCTTGCAAAAGAACATAAAGAAGATTTTTTTTGGTTTTTTCCCGCATTGGGTTTGCACGCAAAAATATTTTTGTATTGTGTTCACTGTGTTGTTTTTATTTCTACTTGTATCTGCAATTACGTGCACACTTCTAAATAACTTAGATGGTTATTTTTATTTCTCTTGTATATATCATTATGTGGGATTTTTTAAATAAATCAACTGGTTGAAAGAAAAGAAAAATACAGAAGGTTAATGCAATAATGTTCACCACCCATATCAATATTGTTGTGAGTATCGACATACAAATATATATCATTGTATTAGATGTGTTGTATGTTGAGTATTGTATTGCAGCAAGCATGCCTCGTGGAGCAGTTATTTCCATAAGGAGTATTTGATGGTGTTACCCTAACTTAAATGTTCTTTCTATGTATTGGTGTTATTCTTGTGTGAATTTATTTAGTTATTTTGAAGTTAATGGCTTATCTTCTATTTTTTATTTACCAGGATTTACTACAAGTGGTGATAGAGCTCTTTCTTCCGCTAAAAAATGAAGACTTGTTTTTTTAATAATCTATTTTGCAAGTTTTCAAAAGGAAACAGAGGGTTGTGATAGTTAGATCCATTCATGTAGTTTTATGTGTAGAATATGAATAAACTAATTGCATATCAAAGTTCCTTATGGTAAAATATCCAATTTCCAAAACAAATTGTTCTAATTAGATTATGGGAAGAAAATATATCATTGATTTAAAATAAACTATTCTAGGGTCTTTCCAGTGATGGATACCAATATTTTAGAGCGTATATATTTTGACATGACACCATAATTACAGCCAAACAAACACCATTAGATACATATTTTTTGGAGATTTGATATAATATATTATATGATACACTTTCAATGAATATTTAACATGCTACAACCCATACAAATTTCTAACACAAAAAGACTAACCACACCAAATAATGGCAATGTGGAGACATATGAAATGGGAGGAATTTTAATTTTTTTTTGGATCTAGGGGAATCAGTAACTAGCTAGGATTACATGGTTCAAACTTAGGCTTAAATATCGCTAGTTTCAACTATAAACACTATGCTAAGTGTAACAACATGTAAACCACACTTAAAAAGAAACATGTGCCTCAACCTAAGGTCAAGATGTCCCAAATGGGGTTGCCTACACTTTCAACCAAGATACAGTGTGTCAATGTCTCATTGGAGCCAATTATAGATATTAATTTTCAACTTGCATATTCTCTAGTGGTATTGTTCCTTCCAAATCCATAACTGACCTTTTAGAATGTGGAAAATATTTTGAATTTGAAGTGATATTTTTATTCATATACACATGATCATGGAGGGAATTTCAAGCACAATACTCGATCATTCATCACATGTTGGATGTTTGGGCTGACCCGGGTCCTACTTTAGGTTTCCAAAAAAACCTTGCATACCATTGGCCCTTCTTGAGACCATAAGCCAACATTGCGCAGAGAGTCCACAATGAAGTCTCACTCGAGATGGCTTATGGGTGACAACAGTACCCAAATGTCTGCATTCTTGGAAGGGAGGATTTTGTGGGGATGTTAGACATTCTTTATACCTCAGAATATATCTTATATACTATTATAACACCTCATTATATCCATATTTATCATTCTATAATCAGATCCATTCATTCATTCATCATTACTAACAATAGCAAGAAATAAGACAAGCATTGCACATAGAGACAAAAATTTACCATGGTTCACCCCCTAGGCTATGTCCATAAATATCTGGCATTCTTATCTCTTTTCTTATTCTCCATCAAAGTCATAGCATTGTACACATTACAATTAACAAGTTTTTACGACATTGTGTGCATTACTGATGGGGATGACAAGATCGCACCAAGATCCACATCTTGTGACATTACCCTTTATTACAATGCATCTCTCTCTCTCTCAATACTGACTCTTAGATCATATCCAAAACTATCTCCATAACTAAATCACTCACAAACAATAGCTAGATCTCACAATATCTCTAACTAACCACAACACGTAGATCTGGTCAAATCTCACAATATATATATATCTATACTACAAAAATGGGTTAGTATTCGTTACCAAAATGGCCAAAACCCTAACCCACTAATGCCAAGTGGATTACGTTTATCCACTTTCTAACTTCCCATGCATGGTTGGTTTTCTTCCTTCCTCGGTGTTGATTTTCCTTGTATTCTGGCATGCGCTCTTTTTCTGGTACGTTTTATAACTATCTTCCTTAATTGTTACAATGTTCCCCAAAATGGCTTGCGCCAACAGGCCCCCAACAATTATCTATGGCTTGCCTCAAGCCACTCAAGTACTGCGTGCCTCCTGCACTGACTTTTCTAGCTCCTCGAGCCTGCCTGAAATGTCTTCAACTTTAGATTTTACTTGTGCGCTCTTTTCTTCTACAGTCTGCGCACTAATAGGCTCCTTCAATAGTTCTCGAATTTCCAATCCAACCTACCCAATCTAACCTCTAGCTACGTCAATATCCGTCAACATTTTCTCTATGCCTTCTTGCAATGGTTCCAATTGCGCCTTCCTTGCCTGCTTTTTTTCTTGGATAGTATTCAACTCCGTGTGCAAATTATTCATTTATTGGGCACTCCTCAATCTATCTGGGATTGTCATCATCTTCTGATTTTGCTTCATTTCTTGTAAGGCTATGTCTACACCTTCCTATTTATGGTCTATCTCCTACATTTTTCCATCCTCCTACAGATTTCTCCATAACTGTGCACTTTTATTGTACAACTATGTTATTTTCTAAATGTTCAGCGAAATACTCTTCGTATGACTTATAACCTCATGTTGCCTTTGTGTTATTACATTTGGTAGAGTGTTAGGTGCTAGGAATTCTATCAACTCTGAAATGTGGCTCCTATAAGCCTCCATATCATGCGATATCTTCTCAATTTTCTCCTGTGTTAGTATATTTCCTTCTTGCATGCTATCAAGAATTGTTTTAAACACTTCTTCCACCTGGTACTCCATTCTTCTAGTGTGTTGTTGTTGCTATTACTCCTGCATGTGCTTCTTCCTTGTGATATTTCCTCAATTATTTACATGCCATAAATTTCATCTCCAACCTTGTTGTTGGTTCACTCATCTGGTTAATGATTATTCCATGGGACCCTCTCTCAACACCATATTTCTTTTTCATCTCCTCTTCTAAATCTTTTTCCTTTGTCTTGTCATCCAAATAGTGCTCTGAGTTTTCTCCATCTGTTGGTAAACCTGTGATCTCTTCCATTAATTCTACATATATTGAGACATGCCTCTCCATACATAATATGCCTCGATGTACCAATGCCAAAATTTGTTTGACACAAGAATTTACATCTTTCCCTATCCCAAAGTGGAGAATTTCTATAAGGTTCATGATCCATGTGTTATAAAGTCCTGCAATCCACTGCTTCAGCTCCAAACTTGGATCCCTTGATGGACCTACTCCTTTTCTTTCCATGTACACTTAGGGCACAAACTGAAGGAATTTTTTCGTGTCTGTCACATCATGATCAACATACCTTAGTTTGTTAACAAACCCTAACATGTCACCAACTATTCTGACTCCATCCAATATTTTTGGGAGTGACAATGTTAACTCCTTTTGTTTGGTTGGTTTTCTTGGCACAACAGGTTTTTCCCTAGTCTTCTTCTTTCTTTTTGATGTCCCTGCCATTTATACCTAGTTCTCTTCCTCATCTTCTTCTATGTCTGAATCTTGTTGATTTGTGATATCCTCCACTTGTAATTGTTCCTCTAACGACTATTTTGGTTCTGCAATAGAGTGATTTAGTTCATCTGACTCTATTATTTCACCATCTTCCTCATTTAGCTCTACCTGTAGTTGTGCTATGCCTAATCCAAGTTGTTTTGTATGGTTATGCTCTATGCTAGGGTTTTCTACTTCACCTCGTCTTTCTACATCCATTTCCTCTATTGTCGGAACCTGATGTTCTTCTACAATGGTGGGACTAACCAACTCAATTACTAGTGAAGGAATGGAATCCACATCCACCACTCCCTCTTGTTGATTGCTTACCCCATCGAATGTTGTATATTGTGGAGACTTCGTGGCACAACGTGTTTTCCTAGCAATCCGACTAGGAGCTCCAACCTTTGGTGGCACCATTTTTCTAAATCGTTAAATGGTTTCTTTGAATCTTCATTGAACACCTTAGAGTCACCTTCTCATTTCAATTTTTCTTCCTTATCTATCATTTTCACCAAGTCACAATAAGGATTCTTGTTCACGTTTTCCTCTTTTATAGGTATTTCCATAAATTCTCTGTCGCGTTGTACTTTTCCAACCACTGCCTTTTTCCTTTTTCTGGCTTCTTTCTATATCGTCGCACTGTTTTTTCTGTCTGGTCCCAATTTTTTGGTGTGTAGTGTATTTTTATAATTTCATACCAATTTCTATCTTTTGCATGCTATATAATCTAACTTAATGCATAACACTTATCCATCTACTTGCTTTTTTTGTATTTTTCTTCTTTTTCCAATTTTTTCTTTCTTTTTCATCTTTACTATATACACTATGTACAATTGTATTTTCCTGCACTACAACTACTAAGGGTTACTGGGTCGACTATCCATGTATAGTTTCAGTTGACTTCCATTCACCAATACTTGAATCTCTTTTCCTACTAGATTCTGCAACTGCACGACACCTCCATCTGTGATAGAATTTATCTCATATGGCCCTAGCCAATGCATCTTGAATTTCCCTAGGTGATGGAAGTACTTATTATCATAGAGGAGAACCATATTTCCTTTGTTAAATTTTTTCTTCTTGATGTGTCTATCATTCCAACCATTGTATTTATCTCTATGTACTTCTTGATGAAAACCATCCATAATCTTGTCCTCTTCTAGTTCCATAAGTTGAGACAATCTTTCTTGAGCTACACTTCTTTCTGTCATGTTTGTAATGGCTACAATGCGTAGACTAGGTATCAAATATTCCAAAGGGATTGTTGCTTCCTAACCATATACCAATATGAAATGTGTATTCCCTATTAGCTTCTTACATGTAGTTCTATAAGCCCATAATGCAACTGGTATCTTCAAATCCCAATCATCCCCATTTACATTGCAAATTTTAGTTAAGGGATTCACCAATATCTTATTAAATTCTTCCATTGTTCCATTAGATTGAGGATGGTATGGAGTTCTCTTCTGATGGTGTATCTCAAATTCTTCAGTCATTGCATGGATGGTACTATTGATAAAATGATTTCCCTTATCACTGATTAAAATCCTAGGGTATCCAAATCTCGTAATTACTTGTTCAAACATGAAGTGTGATGCAATTTTCGTGCTACAATCTTTCACTATTGTTGCTTATGCCAATCTGGTTAAATATTATTTTGTTGTAATGATATACCTTGCTACTGATATTCTAGCTGGTGGATTAGTTGGTTCTACAACTTCAATTTCCCATTTGTCAAACACTTTAAGAGTTACTTGTGGTTTTAAGGGCATTGCATCCCTCTCGTATGGCTTTCCTACCCTCTAACAGGCATTACAAGCCTGGTAATGCTCCTTTACATATTTATAAATTGTTGGCCACCATAATATTGTGCATACTATCTTCTGCGCAATGGATTTTCCTACATAATGTCCTCCAACTATTCCTTCACGTGATTCTACCGAAATGATAGGACGTTCATGCTCCATGAAAAATCTCCTTAAAATATTATCTGCACCTAGTTTATACAAGTGTCTTGCAACAAGTTGGTAATATGAAACTCTAACCACCAAATTCTTCTTCTTCATAGTAGTATATTCCTTTGGGGAAAATCATTTACCCAAAACTTCAATGATATCAACAAAATATTCATCAACAATTTGTATTGAAAAAAATTGTGCATCAGGAAAATTTTCCTCCAAGCTACTTGATTCCTCCCCATTGGTTATCCTAGATAAATGATCTAGCCCTTCATTCAATCTTTTAGGTTTCACAACGACTTCAAAATCAAACTCTTGAAATAACAACAACCATCTACATATTCTTCCCCCCAACAATGGCTTGTTTACCAGGTATTTAAGAGTAGAGTTATCTGTGAACATCTTAAAATGTTGGCCCAATAAATAATGTTTGAACTTTTGCAATGCATACACCATAGCTAACCCTTCTCTTTCTATTGTATTATAATTCTATTATGACTCTAACAACTACTTGCAAATTATATTGGGTGATCTATGTCACCTTCTCTTGGTTGTGTTAATACTTCTCCAAGTGATATTGAAGATTCATCCACATGAACATGGAACTCTTTTGACCAATCTGGAAACACTAGAATTGGTGTTGTCACCATTTTATCCTTTAATATGTCTAAACTCTGTTAGCACTCATCATCTCATTGAAACTTGATATCCTTATTTAACAACTTATCCATTGGCACAGTAATCTATGCAGATCTCTTTATGAGATTTCTATAGTATCATGTATAACCAAGTGTAGCTCTCAATTGGCGCATTGACTTAGGTGGTGGTAAATTAACAATGACAATAATCTTTGCAATATCAACTAATAGACCCTATTTACACACCACATGCCCTAGAAAAATTCAAAATGGTGCATTGAATATACATTTCTTAATATTCAAAGAGAATTGACACTGTCTGCACCTATCTAACATCAATCTTAAAATTTTAACATGATCTTTCAATAAGATAAATATTGTCCAATCATCCAGATGAACCTACAAAAACTTATGAATAAAATATTTAAATGTAGCTACCACTACCCTTGAAAAAATAGCATGGGAATTCTTCAATCCAAAGGGAATCACTGTGTACTAATTTGACCCCCATTCATTGGAAAATTTAGTCTTATGGTGATCCTTTGTAATGTCACTTTCCAAATAGTAGCTCCAGAAGAGGAGGCTTAATGGTCTAAACCACCCCGTTAGACTATAGCCAGGGCCAAAGAGGGGTAAACAGGGTTACTAGAGGTCACTCCAGTCACATGTGTTATATTCGGA
>JZKD02S1674133.1:1764998-1783246 GCA_000966675.3 Picea glauca | reverse complement strand
TGGAGAATATTCTCTTTCAGTTGACACTTCAGTTTGACTAATTGAGTTGAGTTTAGATGTTGCATTGGTTTTTTCACCATGCAACATTGAGATCATCACCAACTCACTACTCTTTGTTCATTGAGTTTACTGAAGACTAGTTGACTAGTTAACTCAGTTAGGTGGTAGTTCACTCCCGTCACTACCTGAGAGACTAGACTAGGTTGCGGTTTACTCTTGTAACTATTGGTGTGTGTCCAGATCAATCTAGACCACCACTATGTCTCATTAGTTACTCATTTATCCTATATATATTGTAAATTATTCACTCTTTGAGTGTGGAATATAGTTAATGAGAATTCTTCCATTCTTTCTCTCTTGCTTCTTCTTTCTCAATTTCTCTCTGCAAATGTGTGTGGTATTTTCTAGCTAGATCTATTCTGTGTAGGTTCAACACATTTACACATGTAACAAGAAGGGGATAAAGAAAATTCAAGCATTAATAATTAAAGTGAAATTTTTAATGAAGGTTTAATTATTAAAAGGGGTAAATGGTTGTTTTTGTCTAAACTTGCTAATTCTAAACTTAGTTAAAAAGCAAAGCGGGAAACTTAAAGAAAAAGGGAAACTTAAAGAAAAGGGGAAACTTAAAGAAAAAGGGGAATGTCTAACTTAGTAAGGAATCTAACCTTTAGAACTTTCTATTTGGGAACTCAACTAGGCTTTAAGTAGGCATAAATCATTTAAGAAATGTAAGGGAATAAAGGGGATAATAAGGAGCATTTTTAGGAACACTTTTAGGTGGTGAGGGAAATAGGCAAATTTAATTAATTAATAAAATTGATTCTCTGGTGCAACTAAGGGATCGGGTGACATGTGTATGGGGGAGGTTTGTCTGAATTAAATTAATAAAAAAGAATCTAATGAGGGTTTGGGAAACTAATCACTAGAAAACTCTATATAAAGGATTGCAAAGGAGGAGTATTATCATGTCTGGTATGCGTAAGGTTACACTACTGGAATTTATCTTGACTGGTCTTTTCTTGTCGGAGTTGGGGATACCCAGCTCGGACAACGAGTGGTAGCTCGACCTTGCGAGGAGAGCTGGGAAGCTAGCACACTATGGGGTGTTGAGGGGGAAGAAGAGTACCCCTAGCGTTGGCTGGGAGGTACCGGTGAGATCTTAGTGGTTGTCAAGTGGGAACGGGATGGAGCATGAACACGGGACAACAACAACAAAACCTTCGTCTTCGCTCAAGGTACACACATCTAAATTTCACAATTTTTATTTAGTTGATTACATGTTGATTTACATCTAGATGGTATGAAATTTTGGTTTCTCACTCTGTGTTTCGTTGTTTTGTATGGATTTACGATTCGCCCAAGAGAGACTTGATCCTTCTACATTTATGGTCTCTATTTCACACAGAGCACTCCTTGTTTAATTATCTGTAGTCCAATTTCTGGTAGCGCAACAACCATCATTCATTCAAGTTGTCTTCTTTCTTTCTTATATTCTTGTGGCGCAACAATAGTTGCGTGTGTCATATTATTGCCTATGTTTTATAAACTATTGAATTGTGTTATTATAAACCTTGCCTACATTTTTTCCATATGTCCTTGAATTGTGATTAAAGGTTGGGTCGTGCTTCATTTTCATACCTGTAAGTGTTATGTTTTTATAATCTTTTATTGCGAATCAATTTTGGGACTGTGTGTTGCTCTCATTTGGAATGATTGCTTTAAATTTGGGCCAGAACCTTAACAGTGGATAGCAGGAGGAGGATTCAATATTTTGGACTGTTTTTTGGTTAATGTTGCATTCATTGCCTGCATTTTTAATCCTTTAATGTGATCTGCCAATATTCACGATTTGCCAATATTTAATCCTTAATGCGATTTGCATTTTTTTTAAAATCTTTTTCATGCTACTTAATGTTTGGACTGTGAAGTGATTTTATTCTGGAGTTGGTTTGATCTGCTTGTGGCCAGGATGAGCACCAGACATGACCTTGCCTATGTTTTTATCTTGATTGTGTTGTGATTCAAATCCTTAGACTGTGTGTGGTTTTAATTATGTCATTACTACCTAGATTCGTTCAAGCAAGTGCAGACTTATTGTTCCGACGCCCAACATAAATTTACGATGATCTCTTGTAAATATTTTAATAAGTTATATATATAGATTGATTACGATTCAATGGATATAAAGTTATGAAATTAGTTGAGTGATATTTGATGTATGCATTTTTTATAAATTTGATACGACCCTTACATAGTGAAAAGAAAATACTGCCAAATGCCAAAACCTAGGCGATATGGATGTTTCAATATTTTAAAATTGTATGTTTAACAAAAGAAATAATTTTCACTTGGTCAAATCTTGATTATTCCCTAACAATAGAACTTCCCATTAAGGGATTTCCTATAAACATTTATGCTCCAAAATTTACCCATACGTAGATAACAATCGCGTGAACTGTACAATCATGTGTGGCACTGTTCGTTTGGTAGTTTCCCTGTTTCGAGTTAAAACGAGTTAAATATTCTTACATTTGCACCATTTTATAGCAACGATGACCCTGGAGAATTAACTCTTGTGAAATCTTGTTGGCCAGTGGTGGTTTCCCTGTCTTATTTATTCAGCGATTTCTGAGTTTTCTTTGGCAAGATTTAATATTTTATCCGCCCATTTAAACTTTAAAATTTTTGAATGTTAGTGAAATTCCAACTCGTTGACAGTTGGAAAATTGATAATTCTGATCCCGAGATTCTGGGTTACATACGCCTAGATTTCAGTTAACTAGGATGATGATTTTTAAGGCCGTTGCGACAGTATCGCCGCCCAATCCTTTGCTGAGTTTATTTATGATTGTCAGAGTACTCTTATTAATGGAATGACTAGGTTGATATTTCAATACCACAACCTGTTATCACTGTCAATCCTTGCAGAGTTTAAGTATACGACCATGCATTAATTTATGTGTAAAACCTTTGATAATCAATTAATTTGTTATTGAAAACAATAAATATATTAATGGGTAATCCTAATCTAGTTTTAAATTAAATATATTGGCATCATTATTGGTCTCTAATTACTTCACCTTTTGGAAGAATCTTCTTTGTTGCAGCAACTACTTAGGACATGAATTCCAAGTGATCGTTGACAAAATTTATCTGTTAGCCATTATACGAAACTGCCTTTTGTCTCTATGGACATATAATACAAATTCATTGTACGCTCTAGCATTTATGGTCCCTTGCAAAAACAAAACATAATTGATTTTGTTTAGACTTTCTACTTGATGAACAACACCAGTTTGATATAAGTGACAACTTATTGTCTCAACTCCTAATGTTCTAGTTGCTTATATGAATGGAATGAAGGGAGTAGAGCATTTTCTGTTTAAAATTTAAAGTTTAAAGTGAGTCTATTATTGCTTGTTAATAGTTATGGAAATGTACATGCATATTACATGGATGATGGTATATTACCACAATCTTTTCCCTTTTTGTGGCATTTTGAGGGATGTTGGGAGTTCACTTTAGATGTTGTAATTTTTTATACCTTAGTTAATGTCATTCAAGAGCTTTAGTATTAATTTAATTTGAATGTTAGGACATAACAATTTTAAAAAGGTGTTGTTTCAATGATGGTCATGATCCTTATTATAATTAGATAATGATGGTTTGATTGTTAAATTATCTAAATTATTGCCGAAACAATTTTATGTTTCCTCGCAAAATCATCAATAAATATTTCACCTTGCATGACATTGAGTAAGGGTGTCTAATTCTTGGCCCCCTTCTTTTTAGTCCTTTTCGTTTAAGAGCTGATATTGTTTGTGGGAGTTTAGAACCCAAGAAGTAAAATTTATAGATGAGTTACTGGAATAATAACCCTTGAATGGAAGGTATTTGTTTCTTAAGGATGATTAGATTCTTTTACTTTTAGATGATGAATGGTTACTTATGTTGTAAATTAGTTCTTACGATGATAGATTGCTAATGATCTACGTCTAGTCATTGCACCAATTCAGTTGTATTGATTATAGTCACCCTGTATCCAATTTTGCTTGATTGTTAGAGCACCTTCGTCTAACGACGTCGTATAATGTATGTCAGTGAAATTTGGATTTAACGCACGTGGGATTTTATGTTTGGTTGAAGGTTTAGAATTATTTTGGTTGTGCGTGGGTCCCTAGCGCCCTTGTCGCAATGTGGCGATGTGATATCTTATGATTGGGTCATTGTGTGCGTTGATGGATAAGCACATATGAAACCTGTATTAGGATCATGCACCTCCCTATGGGGATGATGTTGTTCTTGTAAGTAAGGTTGGACTTGTTTTGTAACATCTATGTGTTGTCTCCCTCTCGCCGGGAAGGTTCTAGCTACTTGTGTCATTAAAGTTGTTGTGTTTGGATTGATTTATGTTGCTTTTAGCTTAGTAGGCATGGTCTTGTTTTTGTTGGGAGGGATGTAGAAACCTCCTTGTTCCTCAGAACATTTTCCATCCTTGAGACCTTAAATGGTCAAAATCGATGGTAACCTGGGCTTGAGCATTGCTTATGTGTCCTGGAGGTCCTAACCTTGCAGGGTAGGATAGGTCGGTATTCGTTTTTATTTTTTGTCTGATTGATTGTCATATGTTGATTCCAGCTCGTTGATGTGCTAGTATGCTAAGTTGTTATGTTTGTATGTTGCCTGAATTGTGTGCGTTGTGTTCGTCTTCGAGTTGTGTTGATTGACTATTTGTCGTTGTTACTTCCTCCATAAAAAATAAAAATATATTGCACTGGTTATGCATCGCATGTTGTCATAATGACGGGGGTCTTTACATATGGTATCAGAGTCGGTTCGACCCACGACTTGGGATCACTACGACTTTGATTGATTGAGTACTTGATTATAAAATGTCACTAATTAAAATTGATTTGTATTCGTACAGGTAATCATGGTTAGAGGATTTCATGGAGGCAGATGACGGGGTGCTAGGGGAGGAGGCACAAAGCCCCCAGTAGCATCCATGCCCGAGGGGTCTAACCCCCAGGGAGACGAACATGTTGTCAGGAAGGAACAAATAGCTTTGGGTGATGTGCTCCTTTCATAAGATTTTTGAGGCACTGATCAACCGTTTGGATAGAGATGAGGCCAGGGCATTGGCCCCTCCTAAGGGTCCACTGTGTTCCCTGGTTGGTACTGGTAGCATTCACCATGAACTCGAGAAGGTCAAGCTTCCTGAGTTCTTTGGTGCCTCGGACGGCGCAGTCGTTGAGGCATGGTTGGAGAATATGGTGATGTTCTTTTCACTTTGTGACTATACCTCCAACATGAAGGTCTGCATGGTGGTATTTGAACTAAAGAGGAGCGCTCTTCTATGGTGGAAGACACTCCTGCTGCAATTGAACATGGCAGTCGAAGACGTGTCATGGGAAATATTCGAGGAATGGTTCCGGGAGAGGTATTTTTCTGAGGAATTCATTGAGCATCATCTCAATGAGTTCAATGAATTGCGACAGGGCAGCCGTACAATGCCTGAGTACGAGGTTCGTTTCATGGAGCTGCTTCGGTATGCTTCGCACCTAAATACTGAGAAACTAAAGGTCAAAAAGTTTGTGTTTGGCCTTAATGTCAATATTCATGCAAAGGTGAGGATTATGATTCCTCAAACCTTGCATGATGTTGTCTAGAAGGCCCTCATAGAAAAGGAGGATCTTATCAGTGGGGTTCATAGTAGGACTCCAGCGAGACCAGCGGGACATGTGTCATCTTGTGTGCAACAACATTAGACACCAGCTAGACATTCACCATGATATCATGGCATCCAAAGAGGATCCACTTTCACTACACCATGACGATCAATGCCTTACCTATAGACTCCTTATAGAGGACCACAACACCAGCAACAGCTCTGACCACAGCAACAACAATTTAAGCATGTTCAGTAGAACAAACCAGGGTTCCAGGACGATGGGCCATCAGCTTCTACTTCAGGTACCAGGAGTAATAGGCCGAAGAAAGGGTGTTGGACATATGGAGAGCCATATTACCAGCGTGACTGCCCAGTTGAGAGTAACAGAGAATCTGGATCAGCTGGACCCACTACCGTGGGATATTTGGGCAAGGCCCATCGACTTCATGTAGCAGTGAATAACTGCCAGGAAGAGAACCAGTCAATTATTCTTGAGATGTTAGGTACCGTCGCTGACCAGACCCTTAGTATTTTGATAGATCTAGGTGCTACAAAGATTTTTATTTCTGGTGCAGTGCTAAAAATAATTAAGGTAAAAGAAATCAAACATGACGAGTTTAGCTTTACGGGATGTAGCCTTAACCTAGGAGAGTTTGTCACAAGGGTCAACTTGTACATCACAATCTTAGGGTCTTATGATGTCGTTATCGATATGGATTGGCTGGAATCACATGAGGAGATACTCAACTGTAAGATGAAACGATTGATCTTGGTTTATGATGAGGGACAAAGACGCGTGATTGTAGGTTGAAACTAGGGAGTTTCCCTAAGGTTCATATCTTCCTTCCAGCTACAGAAGAGCATGCGTAAGGGATGTAAGCTATATGCGATCCTTGCGTTAAATGAGAAGGGTGTAGAGAAAGGTCTATAAAACCTTCTGGTGGTGCAATATTTTGTGGACATATTGCCCGAGGAGTTACCTGGGATGCTGCCAGAGAGGGAATTGGAATTTACCATCGACCTAAAACCAAGAACTGAACTGATAGAAAGAACTTCTTATCGGATGTTGACCCCTGAGTTACAGCAGTTGAAAATGAAACTGAAGGAGTTGTTGGACCTAGGACTTATAGGTCCAAGTGTGTCACCATGGGGTGCACTTGTTATTTTCATATGGAAGAAAGATGTGTCGTGGATACTTTGCATTGACTACCATCAATTGAACAATGCAACGATCAAGAATCAATATATGTTTCCAAGGATTGTTGATATGTTTGATCAGATGAAAGGAACAACGATGTTTTCAAAGATCGACTTGAGATCATGGTATCACCAGTTACAGATCAAGGAGGACGACATCCCTAAGGCTGCCTTTAATACAAGGTTTGGACATTACAAGTTTATTGTTTTACCATCTGGACTGACGAACGCCCCAAGGGTATTTATGAGTTTGATGAACGAGTTGTTCCGAAAATACTTGGACAAGTTCATCCAAGTATTGATTGATGATATTTTGATTTACTCTCAGACAAGGGAGGAGCATGGGGAGCACTTGCACTTGGTACCATAGTTTCTACGAGAGAAAAAATTGTTTGGGAAACTGTCTAAATGCTCATTTTATCAATCGAAGATTCATTACTTAGGGCATGTCATCTCCGACGAAGGTATCTCTATGGATCCAATGAAGGTTGAAGCTATTATGGAATGGGCTACACCGACGAATGTCCCAAAAGTGCGTAGCTTCATGGGTTTGGTGGGATACTATCGACGGTTCGTCAAGGGTTTTTCGAAGATAGCAAATCCGATTACAGAATTGCAGAAGAAGAACAAGAAGTTTGTTTGGACCAAGAAATGCGCAGAGGCATTTTGGAGGCTCAAGGAGTTGTTGACAACAACAATGACACTAAAGGTCCCTGACATGGACGAGGATTTCTTGGTATGAATTGATGCATCCAAGGAAGGCTTAGGTGGAGTCTTGATGCAAGATGGTTGAGTGATCGCTTACATCTCAAGAAATTTGAGAAGGGATGAGGAGAAATATGCAACGCACAATGTGGAGTTGTTAAGCATTTTTTATGCCTTGATATTTTGGAGACACTACCATATCGTACGAAAATTTGAACTAAAAACGGACCACTGTGGTCTACAACACATCTTTACGCAAAGCGACTTGAACACACGACAACGACGTTGGTTGAAATTGCTTAGCGAGTACAATTTTGAGATTACTTACATAAAAGGAACAGTGAACAGAGTGGCTGATGCACTGAATCAGAGACCACACATATTTCTGGTGATGCCTCTTCAGACGAATCTACGTGAAAATATTCTAACTTTATAGCATGACGATGACTGGTACAAAGAGGTCAAGGATTTTATCGGACAAAACACAATAATGGTACCAAAATTTGAGGGATTTACTATGGACAATGACGGATTATTAAGATTTAAAAATCAAACTTATGTACCACCCAACGACGAGTTGAGGAGTTTGATCCTAAACGAGGCTCATAAAGTAGTGTACATGGCTCATCCTGGAGTCACGAAGATGAGGGAAGACCTTAAACCCTTATTCTTCTAGAAGGGAATGAAAGCAAAGATAGTCAACTATGTGGCAAGATGTCTAGAATGTCAGCAGGTGAAGGATGAACATAGACATCTGGTAGGATTACTACAACCACACACTATTCCAGAATCGAAATGGGAGGTCATTTCGATGGATTTAATTGTTGGATTTGTTGGATTACTGAGAGGGGGGTGAATCAGTGATAGAGCAATTTAATCCTTTTTCACCATAAAATGCAAGTGTTATATTAATGTAGCATTATCATCCAATAGTTGCAAAGTAAATAAATAATGAACAAATGAGAAATCACACACATACACGATACACTAGTGTTTTATGTGGAAACCCAAAGAGGGAGAAAACCACAAAACGTTTTTTCTTATATGTATTTAAGAATTACATTCATTGGAAGCACCAACTTCCTTTGTTTTCTAGTTGCAACTAGAAGGAGGATTCAACCCCCTAGTTTCTCAGGCTACAACCTAAAGGAAGCTCCAACTCCCCAGTTCTATGGATACAATGAGAAGGAGGCTAAAACCCCCTATGTTCTCTGGCTACAACCGGAAGGTGGCTACAACCACCTGTCCTTTCCCCATCCAACCGACTTGACGTAGAAGTAGAATCATGGAACCACTGTCACACTATCACTGTGAGATATACTGTTGTAAACCTATACCAATCAACCTGCACCAAACAACCTATACTAATAACTTGAACCATGCATCAACCATGCATCAACCTGTACCTCAACTTGTAATCAACCTATATCATAAACAAGTGCATCAACCATGCACCAACTTGTACCAAACAACATGTAGTAAACATGTACCATAAAAAAATGCATTAACCATGCACCAACATGTACCTCAACCTGTACCATGAAAAAGTGCATCAACCATGAACCAAACCTATACCTCAACATGTACCATGAACAAGTGCATCAACAATGCACCAAACCTGTACAAATAACATGTCACAACAACCTGTACAAACAACCTATCACAACAACCTGTATCATCAATCTTATCAACCAAATCAGATCTACTAACCAAGATCAATCACCAATACAACTCTCAAAGATGGGCATCAACCACGCATAACACAACAACTCATAATCATCACCAAGATCAATATGTGATTCTAATAATATACCAATACAAGTATGCTACATCATCCATAAACCATGTGTCAAAAATAATACTAAAAAGTGCCTCCAACCATGTACCAAGTATGTACCAATAATCTATTGACTACTCATCAACTATGACTCATCAAGATGTACCAACATCATCAACTATACACCTCATGTATGTGCCAACTCATCGACTACTTGTCTCAACCATGTACCCAAAATGTACTTCAACCAAAAGCCCTCATCAATTTCATCATCCAAATCTAATTTGTAACTCTGTAATAGACCTAGTGTATATGATCACAAACATGCAAACCTTTCATAACTTTAACAACAAGAGACTAGCATTTTCATCAAACTTTTCTTTAGTCTCACATGACTAGTTTTGGATTAGTCAACAACCCTAACTTGAAATAATCATAACTATGTACCTGTAATGAATAAATATCTCAAAATAGTATACAGTGTTCTTCAATGTGTTTTATGAAATTCCTACAAGTGTCACTACTTGGAACCTCTCAGAAAATGAGTTATAGCAAAAATGGCATACCTTGTTGAATTATGGCTTATTCTAGAGAATGAAATTGTAGGGTGTGCCCTGCACATAATATTTGTTGTATGGATATGAAAGTTTTACAAAGAATACTATAGACTTTAATATAACCAACAATTTTTGTATTACTTAATTTGGATCTTTTATGAAGAAGTTATGACGTTTTTACCCGAAACACTTGTTTTAGACTAGTTTCAGGACTAGCCACAAACCCTATTTTCCATGGAGTGTAACTCCAAAAATACAACGAACCACAAGCTGAAATTTGTACCACAAATACTTGGATATGTTTTATCAATGGCCTATCAGTTTCACGTTATGAATCATTCTAGAAAAAAATTTATTGTGAAAATGGTGATATGACCGGTAAATAACATACCTTAGAAAGAATCATCAAAAGAATTTATCCTCCCTTGAATTTTGGCCTTCTTTACTTCACCTTCGCTCTGAAATTAGGCTTAGATATACTCTGGTTACCTCAGTCAGCTGTATATATTCAATATTCTCAAGTGTGATATAAAATTAGAGAGCCTTGCCTCTTATTTATACTTTCATGTAGCTTCCTCAAGGGGTTACCTTTTAACCATCTTAACCCACTTTCCTTATTTTAGGGTTAACCAACTTCTAACCATTTGTCCAATTAGTAATTTATCCATTAACTTTATTATTCAAATAATTTATTTTGTATCCACTTTGACTTATAGTACACTCATTACTTAACTTTACCTCAAGAGGTTACCTTCTAACCATCTTAAACCACTTTCCTTGTTTTAGGGCTAACCCACTTCTGACCACTTGTCAACTTAGTAATTTCTCCATTAATTTTATTATTTAAATAATTTATTTTGTATTCAATTTGAATTATAGTACACTCATCACTTCACTTTATTATTTACCTTCAAAAAATCTATTAATCCACTTTGACTACTTTGACCTTTTGGGGCTTCTAGATAACTCATGAGGGTTCTCCAACTTCACATGGCCATAACTCTCTAACTGTGAGGAGTAATGTGATGTTCCACACACCAATGGAAATGGAATGACATGTACTATCCATATATAATATTATTACCTACAAATATATAAAAAATCATACCGTTATTGATCAAACAAACTTGGTTCCATTACCCAAACCTGGGTCAATTTCACATGGCCATAAATCTCTAATCGCGAGAAGTTATGTGACATTCCACATACCAGCGGAAATGGAATGACATGTAATATCCATATAGAATATTCTTACCTTAAAATATTAAAACTCATACCATTATACATGAAACAACCTTGGGTCCATTACCCAAACCTTTGTGCTACTGGAATTTTCTACTGGACTTTATCCAAGTGTTGACATCAATCACTAAGGTTTGACATCAATATACAATATCACTCTCCAATGGTTGACATAAATGAAACCAACAATACATACCAACTATCCATCAACCTAAGCCAACTATTTGAAAGGATTTCCACTGACGACACTCTGACAAAGAGTGCTCATTTTATTCATGTGCGTATGATGTATCGAAAACCTAACATAGCTAGATTTTTCATCAACGATATTTTGAGGTTGCATGGCATGCTTAAGAGGATTATATCCGATCGAGGATTAGTGATTACATGACGATTTTGGACAAGTTTCCAAGAGGCCTTGGGAACCCAACTTAACTTTAGTGTACCGTGTATCACTTGAAGACAGAAAGGAAGACCGAATGAGCAAACCAAATCTTGGAGGATATGTTGTGTATGTATGTGATGGACCAATAGAAGCGTTGGGAAGAATTCTTGCCACTAGTAGAATTTTCATATAACAATACTTATCAAAGCACCATTAGCATGGCACCTTTCATATTTCTTTATGGGCGACTGTGTCAGACGCATTTGATTTGTGATCGGCTTGAGGATAGGGTCTTGGTGGGAGAAGAATCGATCCAAGAAATGGAAGACCAAATTCAAACCATAAGTCAAAGGATAAAAAAACTACAGGATCGGTAGAGGATTTATGCCGATGCACATCGTGTCGACCGTAGTTATGAAGTTGGTGATCGAGTCTTCTTGCGAGTGAAACCACATAAGAGTTCGATCAAGTTTTGAAAATGTGCTAAAATCTCTCCTAGGTTCTTGGGACCCTTCAAGATTGTGGAAAAGAAAGGGATCATGGCCTATGGACTAGCCTTGCATGATTATTTGAGGCGTATGCATGATGTTTTTCACATATTTGTTTTGAGACATTATGTTAGTGATCCTACACATGTTATTGACATGATTTCCTTGTAGGTATCGGATGAGGGTGTGCTCACGGCAGAGCCAATCTACATCCTAGACCATCGCATTTGACAACTACCACATCGAATAGTAGATCAGGTCAAGGTCCAGTGGGACAACTATAGTTCACACTCGACAACTTGGGAGGACGCATAAAATATGAGTCAGTAGTTTCCATTTTTCTTTGATAGCTAGACGTATGATATTGTGATAGACTTTGTTTTGACACTTACATATTGTGAAACTTCAGGACGAACTTTAAAACAAGAGGGGGTGTATGTAACATCCTACTCTTGTGCACACTGATCAGACTTATTCTTTGAGGACACTTGTGTGCAAGTGATCCAGTTCATTACACGATTGGTTGTTTTGATTATGCTTATGAGATATCTCAGATTTGATGTTATGTTATTTTTCTACATTTATATCGACATGTGATATTGACTGGGTTCTCCTGAGTGTGCAGGACTCTCGACATTAGACGATGCCGACGACATTGATGGATCTCCTTGGAATCCAGATCGATATGATGATATCTTGCTGCCAGACTCACATTTGGAGTAAATGGGTCATGCATGACAACTAGAGATGTTGAGGGAGAGGTGTGGCAGCAGCCCTCACACAACCTACTAGCACTCCTACCATGGATCGAATTGTAGGTTAATGATTACTTAGTTCGAGAAGACCCATGATGCCGTGAGGGAAGATTGTGATAGTCTTTCACGATGATTCTAAGGGGTGCACAATAAGGCAGGGTCCTTATTCCTTAGAGGCCCTTAGTCTCCCACAAGATCACTTGACGGAGTATTGACTCCAGGGGTTTGATGTCTACCAAATTCAGTCAAGAGGAAAGTGGAACCCTTGGAGCATGTAGTGCATCTTGAAGGGAATGTCGTGCAATTAAAATGAAAAGAGGCGAGTGACACCCTTGGAGCACATTGTGCGTCTTGAAGGGTACGTCGTGATTTTAACCATGGTAAGTTAATAAACCTAGTGCCTAGAAAACTATGCCTCTTTATGACCTAGTCGACCTTAAAATGAATGATGAGATGAGTAAATTTTAATAACAAATTTTCCCTTAAGAACTATCGCCAAGACTAGTGAATTTAAAACTTAGGTCTAAGTAGAACCTTTGAATAAAAAAAAACTAATTAGACATGTAATAAGAAAGGGATAAAGAAAATTCAAGCATTAATAAATAAAGTAAAATTTTTAATGAAGGTTTAATTATTAAAAGGGGTTAATGGTTGGTTTTGTCTAAACTTGCTAGTTCTGAACTTAGTTAAAAAGAAAAAGGGGAAACTTAAAGAAAAAGGGAAACTTAAAGAAAATGGGAAACTTAAAGAAAAAGGGGAATGTCTAACTTAGTAGGGAATCTAGCCTTTGGAACTTTCTATTTGCGAACTCAACTAGGCTTTCAGTAAGGCGTAATTCATTTAAGAAATGTAAGTGAATAAAGGGGACACCGAGGAGTGTTTTTAGGAACCCTTTTAGGTGGGTGATGGAAATAAGAAAATTTAATTAATTAATAAAATTGATTTTCTTGTGCAACTAAGGGATCGGGTGACATGTGTACATCAGAGGTTTGTCCTAATTAAATTAATAAAAAAGAATCTAATGAGGGTTTGGGAAACTAATCACTAGAAAACTCTATAAAAATGATGGTGGAGGAGGATTATTATCACGTCTGGTATGCGTAAGGTTACGTTGTCGGAATTTATCTTGACTTAAATTTTCTTGTGGGAGTTGGGGATACCGAGCTCGGACAATGAGTGGTAGCTCGACCTTGCGAAGAGAGTTGGGAAGCTAGCATTCTCTAGTATTGTGTGTGTGGCCCCTTTGAGACTCAGGGGGCTCAGGGGGAAGAAGAGTACCCCTAGTGTTGGCTAGGAGGTACCGGTGAGTTCTCAGTAGTTGGCAAGATACAACGCAATGAAGCACAAGCATAGGACAGTAGCAGTGGAACGTTCGCCTTCACTCAAGGTACACACATCTAAATTTCACAATTTTTATTTAGTTGATTGCATGTTGACTTACATCTAGATGGTATGAAATTCTGGTTTCTCGCTCTCAGTTCCATTGTTTTGTATGGCTTTACGATTCTACCAAGAGAGACTTCATCCTTCTGCGTTTATGGTCTCTATTTCACATAAAGAGCTCCTTGATTAATTATCTATAGTCCAATTTCCGGTAGCGTAGAAACCATCATTCATTCCAGTTCTCTTCTTGCTTTCTTATATTCTTATGACACATCGATAGTTATGCCTGTCAGATTATTGCCTGCTTCGTATAAACTATTGAATTGCAATATTATAAACCCTACCTGTGTTTTTTCCATATGTCCTTGAATTGTGATTAAATTTTGGGCCATGCTTCATTTTCATACCTGGAAGCATTATGTTTTTATAATATTTTATTGTGAATCAATTTCGGGACTGTGTATTGTTTTCACTTGGAATGATTGCTTTAAATTTGGGCCAGAACCTTAGCAGTGGATAGTCAGAGGGGGATTCAATATTTTGGACTATGTTTTGGTTAATGTTGCATTTGTTTCCTGCATTTTTAATCCTTTAATGTGATCTGCCAATATTCATGATTTTCCAATATTTAATGATTAATGTGATTTGATTTTTTTTTTAAATCGTTTTCATGCAATTTAATGTTGGGACTGTGAAGCATTTTTATTCTGGAGTTTGTTTTATCTGCTTGTGGCTAGGACGAGCACCAGACCTGACCTTACCTGCATTTTTATCTTGATTGTGCTGTGATTTGAATCCTTGGACTGTGTGTCGTTTTAATTATGTGATTACTTCCTAGATTCATTCAAGCAAGTGGAGACTTGTTGTTATGACGCCCAACATAAATTTATGATGATCTCTTGTAAATATTTTAATAAGTTATATATATAGATTGATTAAGATTCAATGGATATAAAATTATGAAATTAGTCGAGTGATATTTGATGTATGCAATTTTTATAAACTTGATACGATCCTTACATAGTGAAAAGAAAAGACTACAAAATTCCAAAATCTGGGCGATATGGATGTTTCAATATTTTAAAATTGTATGTTTAACAAAAAAAATAATTTTCACTTGGTCAAATCTTGATTGTTCCCTAAAAATAGAACTGCCCATTAAGCGATTTCATGTATACGTTTACGCTTGAAACTTTATCCATACGCAGATAATAATCGTGTGAACTGTACAACCATGCGTGGCACTGTCCATTTGGTAGTTTCCCTATTTCGAGTTAAAATGAGTTAAATATTCTTATATTTGCACCATTTTATAGAAACGATGACCCTGGAGAATTAACGTCTGTGAAAGCTTGTTGGCCAGTGGTAGTTTCCCTATCTTATTTATTCAGTGATTTCTGAGTTTTCTTTGGAAATACTTAATATTTTATCTGTTGGTTTAAACTTTAAACTTTTCAGCTGTCAATGAAATTCTAACTCGTTGACAGTCGGAAAATTGATAATTCTAATCCCAAGATTCTGGGTTACATACGCCTAGATTTCAGTTAACCAGGATGATTATTTTTAAGGCTGCTGCCACGGTATCTCCGCCCAATCCTTTGCAGAGTTTATTTATGATTGTCAGAGTACTCTTAGTAATGGAATGACCAGGTCGATATTTCAATACCACAGCCCATTATCATTGTCAATCCTTGCAGAGTTTAAGTATACGGTAAGGAATTATTTTATGTGTAAAACCTTTGAAAATCAATTAATTTTTTATTGAAAATAGTAAATATATTAATGGGTAATCCTAATCCAGTTTTAAATTAAATATATTGGCAGCATTATTGGTCTCTAATTACTTCACATTTTTGAAGAAGCTTATTTGTTGTAGCAACTACTTAGGAGATGAATTCCAAGTGGTTGTTGAAAATTTTTATCTATTACCCATGATACGAAACCGCCTTTTGTCTCTATGGACATATAATACAAATTCATTGTATGCTCTTTCATTTCTTTTCCCTTGCAAAAATAGAACAAAATTGATTTTGTTTAAACTTTCTACTTGATGAACGACACCAGTTTGATATAAGTGACAACTTATTGTATCAGCTCCTAATGTTCTAGCTTCTTATATGAATGGAGTGAAGGGAGTAGAGCATTTTATGTTTAAATTTTAAACTTTAAAGTGAGTATATTATTGCTTGTTAAGTGTTATGGAAATGTACAGGCGTATTTACATGGATGATGGTATAATACCAAAGTCTTTTCCATTTTTGTGGCGTTTTGAGGGATGTTGGGAGTTCACTTTAGATGTTGTATTTTTGCATACCCTAGTTAATGTCATTTGAGAGATTTAGTATTAATTTAATTTGAATGTTAGGACATAACAATTTTAAAAAGGTGTTGTTTCAATGATGGTCGTGATCCTTATTATAATTAGATAATGATGGGTTGATTGTTAAATTATCTAAATTATTGTTGAAACAATTTTATGTTTACTCGTGAAATCATCAATAAATATTGCGACTTGGATGACATTGAGTAAGGGTGTTTGATTCTTGTCCCCCTTCTTTTTACTCCTTGAAGTTTAAGAGTTGATATTCTTTGTGGGACTTTAGAACCCAAGAAGTAAAATTTATAGATGAGTTACTGGAATAATAACCCTTGAATGGAAGGTATTTGTTGCTTAAGGATGGTTAGATGCTTTTACTTTTAGATGGTGAATGGTTACTTATGTTGTAAATTAGTTCTTATGATGATATATTGCCAATGATTTACATCTAGTCGTTGTGCCAATTCAGTTGTATTGATTATAGTCACCCTGTATCCATTTTTTCTTGACTTTTAGAGCGCCTTCGTCTAACGACGTCATATAATGTATGTCAGTGCAAGTTGGATTTTAGGCACATGGGATTTTATGTTTGGTTGAAGGTTTAGAATTATTTTGGTTGCACGTGGGTCCCTATCTCACACTTGTTGCAATGTGGCGACGTGATACCTTATGATTGGGTTATTGTGCACGTTGATCGATAAGCACCTATGAAACCTGGCGTAGGATCATGCGCCTCCCTATGGGGATGATTTTTTTCTTGTAAGTAAGGCTAGACTTGTTTTGTAACATCTATGTGTTGTCTCCTATTCATCGGGAAGGTTCTAGCTACTTGTGTCATTAAAGTTGTTGAGTTTGGATTGATTGATGCTTCTTTTAGCTTAGTAGGCATGGTATTGTTTGTGTTGGGTGGGATGTATACACCTCCTTGTTCTTCATAACAGTCTCCAGCCTTGAGAAGTTAAATGGTCAAAATCGATGGGAACTTGGGCTTGAGCATTGCTTATGTGTCCTGAAGGTCCTAACCTTGTAGGGTAGGACGGGCGGGTAGTCATTTTTATTTTTCATTTGATTGATTGTCGTATGTTCCTTCCAACTACTTGATGTGCTAGTATGCTAGGTCGTTATGTTTTTCTGTCTCCTGAATTGTGTGCATTGTGTTCATCGTCGAGTTGCGTTGATTCACTGTTTTTCGTTGTTAATTCCTGCATAAAAAAAATAAACATATTGCACTAGTTATGTGTCACATGTTGTCGTAACTGTTATCACTCCAGGAAACACTCCTGGGCTGTAAGTCGGAGATGCCTGGTAACTAACTCTTTTTGGGAAATGTTTTCTCAATATTTGATATGGTTTTTGGGTCAAGATGAATATCTAAGTACTTGACTGTGTTTTCAAGACTGTCTAGAAATACAAAATCTCACAAGGCCTTCTAGCAATGCGGTTAGACAAGGTTTGATTAAATGGGGGGAAGAAAACAACTATTGAACCAGATTATACTTCATACAAACAAGCACAATGGGTTTAATAACCAAAGAAATAACTTATGATTATCAACTAAGACAACTAACCAGTGAGATGACAGTCACTGCAAATTGAATGAGCATCAACAAAGAAATTTCACTCATAAGATATCAAAGAACAGAGGAGAAAATTTGACAACACAACTGAAGGAAGCTTGCAATTTTTTATAAAATAAGAATAGGTCTTTTCATTACAGTGGCAGCATCATAGCACTCAAAATCGAACCCCTTGGTTCATCTTCTATTCT
>JZKD02S1674133.1:1751905-1764400 GCA_000966675.3 Picea glauca | reverse complement strand
TGACTTTCTTCTTCAAGAATAATGTTTAGGCTTGATTTGGTAATTCATAATCATCCTATTCCAGAAGATTTCACATCATTCCAACTTGAATATCTCGAATCTGAGCAGAATTTTGAATGTTCTGGTTAAAACAACTTTCTGTGGTTAACAATATTTGGATTTAAGCACCTTATCCACCGAAAGCACTTCTTTTTGGTGGTTAATGAGCACTGGAGGGATCGCCTAAGCCACCGAAAGGTGAAACACTTTCAGAAATCAAAATTTCAAAATTTCAATTACCTGTATTACTGCAAACGACTTCACAACTTCTTAGATGAAGCTCCTTTCTCTCTGACTGGACTTAGGTGTGACTGTCCTCCTGCCACTAGTTCCAGAAAAAACATTGGAATGTCCTTCTTTCAAATCAAGTCTTTGTGAATGAGTGACAAATAAGATCTGGACGCTATATTTGATGGCACTGTGGATTTGAATCAACACTCTCCAGTTCTTGGCAGACCTTCACACTCTGTTGATGAAAGCTAGTCAATTTCTCACAGTATGTGAATACTCCCGCTTGTTTGAAAAGGCCTGCTACCTCTGGATGCACCTCCAGGTGCCAAACCCATCGACCTTTGCTCTCAATGTTAATCCAAATTTTGCCATCATTAACTGCTAGACTGAATCTGCTTCATCACCTCCAGGCTGGAAACCTTCTCAAAGCTCCCGACAACATATGACACAGAGATCATACGAACAATTTGGGCAGCTTCTGTGGTAGTCAACAATAGAGGTACTGCAATTGTCACAATACAATCTTTCTTCTATATTGAGTTTAGCCCTAGGAACTTTCATCTTTTTTTGTTGTTGTTGCTCCTCCTTGAATCCTGAACTCCGCATCCTGCTCCAAGCACTGCTCATAATGAATCTGCTTCCACATAAGGAGAACCATAGAAAGAAAGTAATGGATGTATCGTATCTTGTTTGCATTTCATATTTTATTTGTGCTAGCCTTCATAACACCATCTCCCCGCAAACAAGCTTTACAGTTACAATTTTCACGACATACAGGACAAGCCTTCTACTTTTTGAATTAAAATCATAGCTAGTGTCACTAGTGATGGGGAAGCTTGACGAAAAGGAACAAAAGTATATACATATGATAAAGGAGAGGCAGATACAGGAGAGAATGTACGACATAACGTGCATAACAGGTCAATATTTGAAACTTCTGAAGAATGCTTGGTACGAAAAAAAATGCAACCGGCAGTCGTTCCCTCACACCACCATTCAAACGGTGCTCCATCAAGAGTAATAAAACTCCAAGAATAACTAAGGCTTCCACTAAAAGTTGTCGCCCATCCTCATTCTCCATAACACTCTCTATGGTACTTTGCACATACACTCCTTCCTGCAAATCATCGAGATAATGTACCAGATCTTGATAATATCGAACAATACCATCAAATAGAAGAAATAACCTCTCCAAAATAAATAAAAAGCTTTCTCGAAATTTATCATCAAGAGCAACCAAATCAGAGTTCACTTTAATTAGCTCCTCGAAAACCTTTGGAGATTTGAAATATCTGTAATCAGAATTCGAGGCACTGATTTGTTTGAGCGAAATTTAAGCCATTGATGAGGAGACGTGCACCTGTAAAACAATCTGGAGATAAATGTTGCGGTATCTTTTAGAATATTTTCATATGATAGCGAATGGAGGACATGTATCCATATAACTAAGATGAACCTAACACCTGGAAACCCTTTTGTTGACACCTCCCACACCTTCAAAATTTGACATATGGCACTTTCATTGCTGCTATTCGATGACTTGAAATCTAGATCCGATTCGTGAGTTGACCTGGATATGGCGCGATAATTTCTCTTATAATTTCCATACGACACGAAATTGCTCAAAAACACTTTCTTGGGTGGCTTTTCCATATTCCAATACCATTAACCCTGAACTGAATCTGTATTCTTGTGGCATATCCACAGAAAGAAGTTCATCTATCACTCCACTGTCAAATGTGATATTGCACAATCTCGGAATTACCTCCACAGTTGTCTCGAATCCCCGCCCTAGCTCTGATCCACAGATCTCACATTGCCACACGTCCATTGCAGCATGAGGAAAAACCCTGAGTGTGTGATGCCCAACGTTTCCATTCAAAGATAGACACTACCTCTTCTTTGCATTAGGAGCAAAGAACTCAGCCACAAATTTTCTCCAATAACCAATATTGTTATCAGGAGGACAATGTCATTGATGATAAATATATTGCATTAGCCCCCGGGCACACGATCCACTCTCCATGGCAGGCTCCTTTGTCAAAGACGTGGGCTAGATGTTATTCTATTGCATGTGATGCCGCAACTGTTGTTGTTGTTGCTGAAGATGAGACCGCTACAAGTGCTGAGGCAGTGACTATAGCAATTGTTGCTGCTGCTGCTGATGCATCATTCTCTGGTGCTACGAGGAACCCCCTGCCAAGTCAGTTTCCGACCATTGCCTCCGACTTCAAGGATGTAGTTAAAGTTTTTAGCTTCATCATCATCTCTCATGAAACGCAGAAAAGCTATATATATAGGCTTTGCACAATTGAGATGCTCCAAAATGTAGACAAAAGTATTTCCCAAAACAATTGAATACAGTTAGCATCCAAGTAGCATTCTCAACCTCAAGTGGATTTGACTTTACATATCGATGGTTGAAGGTGAAACCATCATGCATATCAAATTTCTGATCATCTCTCAAATGATCCACTAAAAAGGGAATATCTCCAACTATCTTGCATTCAGAGTCAACATATGGGTAGTTGTATGGCCTAAAAGTGCACTGAGATTCATGATTTAATTTACTGTAGTAAGGAAATATCTCTTGACAACCATGGATTTGATACTTGCAAGGAAGTTCTAGAGATGTTGCCACCTTTTTAAGAGCCAAGCACCTAATATTACCAAGCTCGTACCTACAGGTGGGACACCGGTTGTTGACCCTGGATTTACATCCAGAGCATAATGTATGACCATTCGGACATTGGTGAATGGGAGGATACATAGAGTTGGTGCAGACTAGACATTCTAGCAGTTCATGGAAACTGATAGAGGCAACGACTGAAGGCTTGACTGTTGATGTAGGGTTATTTTTCAGTTCATAAGATTCTGAATCTGTTCATTTATACTCATGGGGATGAAAACTTTGGAAGGATCCATTTTCTACAAAGGGCTCTGACTTACAAGGCAACACATTTATGTTCACATTGAAAATTGAATGAGTAGCTTTCACAAGAGCTGTAGGGGGTACCTGTGCAAAGTGGTGATGATCGAGCAGGTAAACAACTTCCTCTCTAAAACTTGTAACTTGTGTGCAGCCCCCTGCTTATTTATGAGATCAAACTGAAAAAGATCTAATTGTTCGTGTGGTGAACTTATTCCTTTATCTATTCCTACTCTAACCAGTAGAGACAGATAAATCAAGTAAAACTCGATTTCCAATGTAACCAAGCGAGAAACTGATCTACTGACATCATGTTGAATCTTGACCCGAACAATAATAAAGACCATTTCATGCAGAAGAAAGGTTTGAACAGAGGATAAAGATAATCTTCTTCTGGCAGAAAAATTTTAAGATCTATACTGCTCATAGACTCTAAATAGTCAGCAAAAGGATCCTCAAAATCATAACAAAATACCTCTTTGATTTGCTGCTTCAACTGACTCTGTTGCAGCTGCTCTTCGTTTCTTTCACAAAACTCAATGATGAATGTAAACTTCTTGATCTCTGCTGGAGGACAATACGAACTGAATTTCTGATCTGAATCTTTTTGCTGCCCTTCCTGCAAATGTTTGTTGCACTCTGTCTTTTTCTGCAAATCTAGAAATGGTAGGCTGTCCTCCACATCCACTGCAAATCTGAAACTGTTACTTGCTGATATTAAAATCTGCTCTTCACTTTTCAAATTTTCAATGGTAACAATCTCCTCTTCATGAAATCATAAGACAGGAGATGCATTTGATGCAATAAAAAAAGAATCACTATGGCTATCATGATGTGGATTACTGATCTCTTGATCATAATGGATAGAATTCACTTTAACAGCATACTCTTCATAAACATCTGAGTGCTTAGTCAAAAAATGAAATTTGTGACAACACTGAGGATAAAGAAGATCAGTTGGAAAATGATCTTTACAGAACACATGGAAAGCAGCATGAAAGTCAACCAGAGAGATGACACTTGCATTCGGAAGGGACCGGCACCAGTCAAGAGCAATTCCATCTAAAGAAAACTTAAACAGCTTAATTTGCACATCTTCATGTGCAATTTCAAGCCAGTTAATGAATTCATGGAAATCCAGCAAATGTTCAGCTGGCACTTCCCACTCCTCACCACGAAATATAGGAAGAGTATTCTCCCATTCATCTCTAGTAGGTACTTGATTAGGGAAACCAGAAATGCTTGAAAAATCACAGAATGCATACCTCTTGGCTAAGATCTTGTTCATATCATACCAGTGGAGTCACCAACAATTTTCTGAACAATGGAGTCGCCACTGAATTCGTCCTTCATGGAGTCGCCAGATAGATGATTACAACCAAATGATGTCCAGGATTTGTCTATCATCAAAGCTGGATCTATGTCGTCTCCCAGAGAAGCTGAGCTTCGATCTCCTCTCCCTGGCAATGGCGCCAATTTGTTATCACTCCAGGAAACTCTCCTAGGTTGTAAGTCGGAGATGCCTGGTAACTAACTCTTTTTGGGAAAATTTTTCTCAATATTTGATATGGCTTTTGGGTCAAGATGAATATCTAAGTACTTGACTGTGTTTTCAAGACTGTCTAGAAATACAAAATCTCACAAGGCCTTCTAGCTGCAATGCGGTCAGACAAGGTTTGATTAAATGGGGGGAAGAAAACAGCTATTGAACCAGATTATACTTCATACAAACAAGCACAATGGGTTTAATAACCAAAGAAATAACTTATGATTATCAAATAAGACAATTAACCAGTGAGATGACAGTCACTGCAAATTGAATGAGCATCAACAAAGAACTTTCACTCATAAGATATCAAAGAACAGAGGAGAAAATCTGACAACACAACTGAAGGAAGCTTGCAATTTTTTATAAAATAAGAATAGGTCTTTTCATTACAGTGGCAGCATCATAGCACTCAAAATCGAACCCCTTGGTTCATCTTCTATTCTAATATTTATAGCATTACAAAACAGTTCTAAGATCCTGAAAACATGGATCAAATCATCTAAAAATAGCAATTCAAAATCTATTGTAAAATAAGTGGGATGCTTCCTCAAAATGAGGTCAATCCCAGATATCTCTCTCTTGATTGTTGGTGTAGTGAAGAACAGCCTCCCAAGGCTAACTGATGATTCTTCCAAGAGGTAAAATTTGAATTTGCTGAGGTGTGCCAAAATCCCTATATTTTTTCCTTTGAAAAATGTACTAAACTTGATTAAAACACCTCTTCTTTGCCTTTATCCATCAAAGTAACCATTGGATCTGACTTGATAATTCACCACCTGTCTATTCCAAGAGGTTTCATCTCATTATGCTTCAAAAATTCCTAATCTGGGCGAAATTTCAAGAATTCTGGTTTAAACAGGCTTTCGGTGGTTAACATAGAAGACTTCTCGGTGAATTAACCACCGAAAGTCAGAATTTTCAGAAAAAATTGTCTTTGGGAAAAATCAATTTTCTCAACCGTGGAATGTTCGTTTCACACGTTCAAATGGTCGATCGACATCTACAGATCATAAGCTTTCCAATTGTGCAATCAGATTTGGATTTGTAGTTATGTAAGCTAGTCAAAATTTCCCTACAATATTAGGCATCTTTCCTTCAAAAATGTCGGTGCGTTTTTTAGTGCTAACAATAACAACATGGGTCTTTACAAAAACCATGTGTATTGTAGAGAATATATCTTTTGACAGAATGCTTAAATTGCAACCAAATTAATTGTAGTATATGTAGAGTGGCAATAGAATTTCATATTTTGGTCATAATAGAGATTCCAATCAATATTGAGGTAGTTATGGTGATTTCAAATTTGTTTCCTCAAAATTCCTTCTACACAAAGGAACTCTATTCAAAAGTAATATATTTCTTCAAAACATTAGTTTTATTTTCATGCTATATCAAAAATGACGTATTTTACAAGGAAATCTAATGGTCCTAATATTGAAGAATACATAAAGGATTGTAAGAAACAATCCCCTATCACATGGAGAATATTTTTATAAAAAAATATAATGGATGACACTGGCATATGGGGGGACTAATATGGACTTAAATATGAAGAGAGAAAGGCACATTTAGATAAAGAATATGATAAATTCTTTTTAGAAAGTCGATCACATGTTGTGAAGAAGGATAATGAGAGCATCAAGGTATTATTTGTAGGTGTGAACTCTCTATTACATGATGGTGGATATATTTGGTGAGAGAAGCATTATTTATATTAACCCTATATACAAGGACAATTTCATCAATGTTGTTTTGGAAAAAAAAATTCAAGTACCTACAAAGCATATTGAAAGAGAACAGGTTGAGGGTGAGAATGTTCAAATTTTTAAATATTTAAAGATTACTATGGATAAATATGCTTTACATTCATATTTTCATGTAATATATATCGATGATGTGTATGTTTCTCTTGGATATCCTTGCATGGAATAAATTGGTACAATTAATATTAATGTGAAAAATATGTTTATCACAGTTTGGTAGAAGAAAAAAAATAAAAATTGAGGGATATTTCTCTTACTAAACAAGAAGGAATTAAGGTGGCACTTGAAATAGATATTGTATGGAAAATAATTATATTACCAATAGTGACATCATATGAAGAGTCTAAGGTTGAATCAAATAAGTGTTTATAAAACAACACAAAGAAAATCCCTAAGAAGGGAATAAAAATGAACAAAAATATACAAAGCTACATTCCTCAAAGAAAATACATGTTGAAGAGTCAATGATAGAAAAACCAATAGTTTGAGTTTCTCATGTTGAAGGGTAAAAGAAAAAATAACCAATAGCTAAAGTTGTTACATATTGCTACCAACAACACCTTGAGAAACAACAATCATCAAGGCAAGTTCCAAGAATAATCAAACTTACTAAGGACCAACATGGAACTAGAAAGGAACATAGTATAGAGGCACATGGAGGACTAAAATCAATGCATGTAGATACTCAAGTAGGACATGGAATACATGGAACCAACAAAGCATGGAAGATTCAAGATCAAGGTGGAAAGGTCATAGTTGGACCCCATGTCCACATTTCACTATGATGGATATATTATTTTTCTTAGTACTAGTTGAATAGATTGCTTAACATATCATATTATATGGATTCCACTCATTTTTTGAGGACAAAACATGCAAAAGGGAATGGAATGTATTGCACCTAGGGAGGATAATATGGTGGCCTACCTGAGGAGATACCCAAGAGGAATAATGAATGTAATGTGGAAAAAAATAGGGAGTATTCCCCCTTAGTAATTGGTGGGTAATAAATATGACAACTAGGTAGTGAAAATGAATAATATAATAATTTTGGGTAGTTAGAATAGACCCAAAGTAATACTCATTTGAAAGTATATAAACACATGAGTATCATTGTATTGCATAGTTTGTGTTGGGACCATGATATGATTGATTTCATGACATTAAATAGATCCTTTTTGGCCGAATATGTATATGCATTTTCCTGTTTTTAAGAGTTTTTGAAGAAATTTTGTGTCAAATCGCTATGATTCACACCAGGTATGAATAATTCATGTTTTGTGATGATTTTGAGTATAAATCAACATGTTTTTATGATCCCAGGAAACTAATTCGTGTTTTGTGTGTCACAGGGAAAAATTGCAGCTTTTTTTTGCATCCGACACTCCATCCAATACTCCATCCGACACTCAGTCTGGTACTCCATCTGACACTTTCTCCTGCACAAAAACCATGGGCGATTTGGCGGTTATCATATTGGCATCCAGCGATGGGGGAATCAAAGACATGGGTTTTTCTTGTGCTCGTGGCCTCCAACTTCTGAGCTTCTGACAACTCAATTTGGGTTGTTATACTGGGCGTTTATTGGCTCACTTAGTTTCTAGAAGCCACCGGCGGTTAAAATGCATTTAATATAATTTGTTGTTTTTAGAGGAGGTTGACCCTCCCAGTGGTTGAACTCTCAACTTGTAAATCTATAAATACCACCTCAGTGGTTAAACAAAGAGTTAAAGGGATAAAATAGACAGTTCATCTATGTTTTGTTATTTTTCATACATTTTGCTAAAAACTGTGTAAAGACTGTGTTTTGGGTTTTAATGGTGAATTCATGTTGTTGAAGCTCGTGGTTCACCTTTGAAGAGTAGCCACGACTTGTTGGGGGGGCCACCAGCAGTCAAGGTGAATATTTAGTTAATATGCTAGTAGATTTGAGTAGTGTAATCATCATTTTGTCTATTTCTTGTACATGAGTTTTATTCTCTTTATTTTCTATATAAATTGTTGTTTATGATTTAATTGTCTCCGTTCAGTTTTTCAGGTTGTTATGGAGGCTAGTGTTAATATGCAATGATCTTTTAGTTGATAGGAAATGAACTTGCAAGTTCTTAGCTACTAACCCTGTGTAATTAGATGATAGATAGGTTTTCTTTATGCTGCAATAGCGTATAAAAATAGAGTTAAAATAGAGTTTCTAGTTTAGGGTTTCTTTGGCAAGCTTCAGTGGATGGATAGTATTAGTTCTAGTTTCTAATTTTCATTTTTCTTATCTAATTGCTATTTAAATTTTCTTATCTAGTTGTTATGTAGTTTGCTTATTTAATTTCTCGTCTTATGTTGTTTTAAGAGTATTTCATCATCTGCAATTTAATTTGTTAAAATAAAATTAGTCTAATGTATTTCATGCAATTTTGTTATAGCAAGATTTGCCTCACCATTGCTATCTTGCACAGAGGGCCTTTTTCCATTTCCCTATGCAGGCTTATCATCCCTTTTTGATAAATCCAGAGATAAAAATATACATTTTTCCACATATACGTGCCCTATGAGCTATACAACAAGCATATATGCAGGCTGCTCCACTACAGCCCGCGTACATCAGGATTTGTGCCAGAAAATACAAAAATGGAGTTGGGTTTCCATGTAATGATAAGAGATCTCTAATCCTTGGCCTTCCATATACTGGAAACGTTCCAACTCGGCCCTTCAGTTTCATTTTGAAGACTATAAGAGCACAATTTCAAGCTATGGAAAATAGGAGAAAGCATTCAACTTTGAGAGAAAAGTTACTTTGGAGAAATTACTTCATATTGAGTCTGCATCCCTTTGTCCCTCAAGTCTGAACACAGTGTTCATCCCCCAAGCTCTTTCCCTATTGTTGAGAGAACATCATTGTCTCTCTCCTTTGAGCTTTCCTTTGGTGGAGGATTGAAGTGGTGAAGGCCCAATTAGAAGGAACTTGGTTTCTTGGTTTCGAACCGTGCCAACACAGAAATCTGTAATGTTGACACTTATCTTGATCAATTATTAATAGAAATACTCCTTTCCCATCCTATTGGTATCATGCAAATATATGAATATTATCCATGGGCATGTTTGTAATGTTTATTAATGGATTATGTTATCTAATGTGTTAACCCCTTTACATTATAACTATATACTTGCTTTGTTTGTTTGTTGAGAACTTATTGCAGGTAGAAAGATTTGGGTCGGAGTGCTCAATGGTGAAACATCATCAAATGTTGGATCGAGGTAGGCCTCTTTCTTATCTTGCACATTAGTTTATATAGAATAAAATGGAATTGAGTTGATTTCTGCAGTCATACCTGTCTCTTGTGGTTTACCCTTGGCCATAGATATTTCTTCCCTCGTAATAGAATTGGAGACTCCACTAGGGATAGATCTTCCTTCTAAGGGTTGAAGTACTTTTTATTCTTTCATCGCTCTTTTTCCTTTGTGTTTCTTGTCGTATCACTGCTTGGCAGATTCTGTTCACTCTGAGTCTGAGTTTTCAGCCTTTTTTCCCTTGCCCGGCCTTGTTTTAAAGCCTGTATGCTCCTTTTTCCTTGATAGTCACATACACAAGCATGTTGTCTCTCTCCAAGATGCGTATATATGCACTATTCTCCTGAACAATCACGTATACCAATTTTCCTTGCTTGTTTTCTTGGTTTAGTGACTATTGGGTGAGTTTTGATGGTTGTTGTTTCTTCTTAGGTCTCTGGATTGACAGGAAGGTCGTTGGGATTTGAATGTATGGGCGTAGTATTTCTCATTGTTTTTCATTTTTTGGTTTTTCCTTGAACCCTGGGTTGTTTGCTTGGCTGCTTGGTATTCTGCTTGATTTATTATGTTTATACACAATAGAATTTATATATCAGGTCGCTTTTCAGTCCATTCATTTTCTCTTTAATATATTGAAAATACAAAAAAAAAATAGGCATTTTTCATTGGTTAACGTTTTTTGGCTTTGAACCTTTATCATTAGCTTAGTGAATTTAGTGAAAGATGGCATTTTACTTCTGAATTGCAGATTTGAAATTGAAAATTGCACTGTTTTTATTAGCATATCATTCATTGAAAAGTTAAAGATAGACTTTGCATTATATTCATATTTATCTTCTTGCAGATTCATAACATCATGAGTTTCACTTCCATTCCCTTTTGAGTAATCACGGCCAATAAAATTTACGCTTTAAACTAAAATTGATTAGACACGATTTTATTTCTAGGGTGCACAAACTAGCCTAGGATTTAGTGCCTTGGAATAGGATTTTGTGAGTAAATTTCTCCAAGGAAATTAAATCGACATATGTGTTTGATATAGGGTGTTGAGAATTCCATTATATAATTGGTAATATCAGGAGGCTCCGCTCACATCGGAGTTAATCATGAGGTCGCGCGAAGTTAGTTGAAGGGATAAACCCTGGATACTCACCTAGCATCAGAGATATTTCTGTGGATTTATTCGTATTTGGGGATATTGCTAGTACCCATACCTCTATGAGAGGCGGTGCTTTAAAGGTTTCAGGCTTTGCTACCCTTCCCATACGGTGATCCGAACTTACAACTTCTCACCTGTGCCTCAGTTATATGATGGTTTATTAGTTTCTTGACTTAGGCATCTCATAGGTTACTTGCAGGGGATATTTTGCTTGTATCCTGGGTCAGATAGAGGTCGGACAACACACAACCTTTATGGAGGATTACCTCTTCGGGGGGATCTGACTGACTGGTTGTTAAGCCCATGAGGGCCTCTATAACTAATTATGTTACTTCAAAACTTTAGCAGGGAGTCTCAAGTCCCTCTTGGACGAGGCATGCCTTCTTTAGCGAGGGAGGCCACTCAACCACTTTAGCCCATTTGCATGCATATTGGCCGTTTGAATTTTTGGTATGCTCTTTGATTACTAGTTAGCCTTAAGAGTTTATACTGAGTTCTCTTTTTCATGGATAATGGGGTTCCTTTGGCCCCCCCATTTCCTGCTACCCCCCCCATGACATTCATGGGGAAAAATCCGTCCATTTTTTATAATGGTGTGCATAATTATAGTACTCAGTCAATGCCTTGGGTCTCTAATAATTTTTCTCATGGTATGTCTGATATTTTTTCGCACTTGCCATCCTCTGTCTCGCCTCCTTATGCGAATACAAGTTTTGGGTCTGGGGGCATGATGCCTCCTTCTTATCCCTCTCTGTTTGGTGGGAGTCATATCCTTCAAACAACTCTTACGGTAGGAGGTTGGAATCTTCCTTCCTACGATTCCACTATGCAAGAAGTAAGTTCCCAACTATGCAATCATTCTACTTATTACACTCTGTCCACTTATCCTTCTTCTACCATGTCAGTTCCTACGAACACTTTTCCCATGGATGACCTCCATCTGTCCTCTGGTGTTTCATTTGGGGGAAGTTATAATTGTAGTATGGGAAACCCCCTTCACGAAGTTCCTTCATTTGGGGGCAACATATATCCTCACATGAGTAACCCTTGTCATGTCTCTTTCTCTTCGCAAGAAACTTCCTCAGTGTCGATGCCCTTACAAACCTTTATAAATCAGTACGGATGAGGATACTATCCTATTGGAAATGGACAGGGTGTAAATCAGAATCCTTCCTGGCCTGCAATTTACCAGAACCAATCTTTCCTTGGACCTTGGTCTCAAATGTTGCAACTCACCACTACTACAAGTCCAGTCACTATGTGTCATACTGGCATTATATCACCAACCTCTACTAGTCATGTTGGAGATTGGTCGAAAACCTCTATGAGTCATGTTGAAGACCTGCAACCAGCCACTACAAGTCATGCTAAGGGCAGAGGTCCAGTCATTGCATGTCATACTATCATTGTATCACCAACCTCTACTAGTCATGTTTGAGATTGGTCGACAACCTCTGCGAGTCATGTTGAAGACCTGCAACCAACCGTTGCAAGTCATGCTAGGGGAAAAATTCCAGTCACTGCATGTCATACTGGAATTATA
>JZKD02S1674133.1:1726487-1737783 GCA_000966675.3 Picea glauca | reverse complement strand
GTAAGTGGGTATAACATATAACTATATGTTATATATATAACATAACTCCCATCAGAATATATGTTGATATCCTTTCTCGAATTTTGATGGGTCGCATGGCATGTAATATGGCCAAGGGTTGAGGTCTTGGGCCCTTGGCCCTATGGCCACCCATTTGAAACCTTGTACCATATTAAATTTATGTATGTAGTTAAAGCTTCCCGTGCACTTTGGTAAGTGGTTATAACATATAACTATATGTTATATATATAACATAACTCCCACTGGAATATATGTTGAGTTCCTTTCTCGAATTTTGATGGGTCATATGGCATGGAATATGGCCATGGTCGAGGGCTTGGGCCCTCGGCCCTTTGGCCACCCATTTGAAACCTTGTACCATATTAAATATAATATGTTCCATAGTAATGTTAAGTGATAATGTGGTGGTGTAAAATCTATCTCTTGCGTGCATTGAGCGAACTTATTCTTTGAGGACACTTGCTTGCAAGTGATCCATATTATTATACTATTGGTTGTTCGATTATGATTATGAGACATTATGGATTGTTGATATGTTATTTTGTTTTATTCACATAGGCATGTGCTATTGACTGGGTTCTCCTGAGTGTGTAAGACTTTGGACCTCAAGGATGCAGAGGAATCGGTGAAACCCCTTGGACTCCGAATCGAGTCATGGAGTGGACTGTTGGGTTGAATATTATTGATGTGACTTATGTACATATGGTTAGATGCTATGATGATTGATTATTATTGTTGAAATTATTTGTTGATGGATGCAAGCTGACGATAGCTTGCCGAGTAGACTCACATGTGGAGTAGAGGGGTCATGCACGACAACCAAAGACTTTGAGGGAGAGGTATGGAGCAATCCTGCCACATCCTACTAGCACTCACGTCATGGCTCGAACTATAGGTTAATGATTACCTAGTTCGAGAAGACCCATGATGTCGTGAGGGAAGACTGTGGCAGTCGTTCATGATGATTCTAAGGGTCATGCAATAAGGGAGGGGCCTTATTCCTTAGAGGCCCTTAGTCTCCCACAAGATCACCTAGCGGAGTATTGAATTCAGGGGTTTTTTATGCCTACCATGTCAGTCAAGAGGTGAGTGGCACCCTTGGAGCATGTAGTGCATCTTGAAGGGCACGTCGTGCAAGGAAAACAGAAAGAGGCGAGTGGCACCCTTGGAGCATGTAGTGTGTCCTGAAGGGTACACCCTTTAAGGAAAACAGAAAGAGACGAGTGGCACCATTGGAGCACGTAGTGCGTCCTAAAGGGCACGTTGTGCAAGGAAAATAGAAAGAGGTGAGTGGCACCCTTGGAGCACGTAGTGCGTCCTGAAGGGCACGTCACGCAAGGAAAACGAAAAGAGGCAAGTGGCACCCTTGGAGCACATAGTGCATCCTAAAGGGCACGTCGCGTTCTCAATGCGTAAGTAAATAAACCTAGTCAACCTTAAAGTGAATGATGTGATAAGTAAGATTTAAAAACAATTTTCCCTAATAAAAATGTCGCCCAACCTAGTGAAATTAAAACCTAGGTCTAAGTAGAACATGTGGTCAAAAAAATAAATAATAATAAATAAACATGTAACAAGACGAGGGGTAAGAAATTCAAATTAATTTATTAAAGTCAAAATTATAATGGAGGATTAAAATTTTAAAAAGGGAAATGGTTGTTTTATCTACATGTGCTAATTTAATTTTTAGTTAGAAATAAAAGAGGGTAAATGGTTGTTTTATCTACACTTGCTAAATTAATTTTAATTAAATTAGAAAAAGGGTAAATGGTTGTTTTTTTTCTACACTTGCTAAATTGATTTTTAGTTAACAGGGAAAAAATAGGGAAACTTAAAAGAAATAGGAAGCTTAAGGAAAAAGGGGAAACTTAAAGAAAAGGGGAAACGTAAAGAAAAAGCTGAATGTCTAACTTAGTAAGGAATCCTGCCTTGGGAACTTGCTAATTTGAACTCAACTAGGAATTAAGTAAGGTGTAAGTCATTAAGATTTGTAAGGGAATATTGAGACACCAAGGAGCGTTTTTAGGAATGTTTTTAGGTGGGTGAAAGAAATAGGAATATTTAATTAATTAATAAAATTGATTTTCTGGTGCAACTACGGGATGGGTGACATGTGTACGGGGGAGATTTTTTGAAATTAATTAATGAAAAAGGAATTTAATGGGAATTTGGGAAACTAATTACTTAAAAACTCTATAAAAAGGATGGAGGAGGAAGAGTATGGATCGTATTTTTGTGTAACATTACGCTACTAAATTTTTGTCTTGAATGAACTTCTCTTGTGGAAGTTGGGATACCCATCTCAGGTAATGAGTGGTAGCTTGACCTTGCGAGGCAAGCTAGGTACTACCAGTTCTCTGGTATTGTGTGTGTGGCCCCTTTGCAGCTCGGGGGCCTCATGGGGAAGAAGAGTACCCCTAGCGTTGGCTGGGAGGTATAGATCGTGCGTGGGACAACGACTCGGAGATTTCGCATTTGGCTACGGTATGCATGTGTATATTTTTGAATGGTAGTTTAATATTTTTCCTGCGCCTTCAGTACTATATTTATACTGTGCTAAAGATTTTGTTTTATTCCACATTTTATGTTCAAGAACATAAAGTCATCCCAACCTTCTTCTTGTTGTATTTTGATTTGATGTCCCATGGTGAACCCAAAACTATGATTGCAATGACTTCTCTGTGTTTGTTTTATTGACTATTACGAAGAAATTTGTGTTTTATATTATGTCCCTTCTCCCTTCAGTTATTAGTCCGTGCCTGAGTAGCCCGTCAGGAGACAAATCGACGGTCATCACTTTGATGTTTAAATACCTATAGATTCAAATGCCCCACCTTCATGTGCATGGATAATAAGTGAAGGATAAACTTCGCCCAGCCATCTATCCCTTACTTGTCTCTGCATTTTATTTTCTGATTGATCTCTAATCCTTGTGCCCTTCTTGTGCTGAGTATCTCTATGTTTTTTTTATTCATTTCTGATCTCTACATTTTTCTCTTATGCATCATCCATGTGTCCTTCCTAGAATTTCATCTCTATGTGTTTGAATGTCAAATCTCTGTGATTGTGTAATTTCCTAGGGATCTGAACTGTCTTTCCTCTACGTTTTTATTGACAGAATCCATTGTTGTGATTGAGTATTTTCATTATCAGGGATGATTTTAGGGGCTAATTTTCCATGGTTTTTCCCAAAAAAAGATTCTCTATTCTAAAAACGATTTGCCCCAATTCTATAGGATAAAATTATTTTAACTTAAAAATTGCTAACATTTTATTCAAACTATATAAAATCCTTAGAAATTTGAATACTTTTACAAAAATGTCGCGAAACATTTATAGTTGGCATATGAAGGATTAGTTAGATTCGCCAAGGTTTCTACATTTTAAAATAATTTTTCATCCTTAAAATCACCCCTGTTCATTATTGTGTACCTTCATTAAATCAGTTTAATCTGTGAGTATTTTCATTACTAGGTATTTAATTTGTAGTTTATATTGTGTAATAATAGTTTAATTGTATATTAAACATGTATGGAAAGTGCCTTGGATGATGCGATACTAATTATGTTCTTGACCTATTTCAAAATTTTGTAGGAGTGGAAATCGACTAAAAAATTTAAAAATTGTTAAACTTAATTTCAGTGTTAAATATGTGAAGGATTGTCTCGAAAATTTCTATGTAACCAATGCAAATGGAATGGTGTAATGGATCTTATGGAAATTACTTCTTTCCCTCGTTATTGATACCTCTATTGTTATAAATTTTCTTCATCTCATGTTTTTGTATGGAGTGAAAAATGAAATGGATGACTGCGCTTGATTGACACTCTCTCTTGCCACACATTACAGTCAGGTTTAGACTTGATTCTCGCCCATGAAGTTAGTCAATCCCCAGAGTTGAAATTAAATAAGTGTTCACTGCACATTATGACTTTCTTAGTCCTAATACCGATTTAGTTATGGTTTATCAACAAGACTGTCTAGAATAACTCTGCCAATTTAAGATAGAATTTCGTGATCTTTCGCCTAAAATTTATGCCCAGAGTTTGTGATCTCCCCCAACGAGGCTATAAATTAACCTCTGCACCTTTGTGGCATCGGATTCCTTCCAGTTCACCCTTGATTTTAATTTCACCCCATTTGATGCTCACATTTATTACCAGAAGGTGCGATCATGCAACATAGATGATGCCCACAAGCGACCTAAAGCAAGTATTTACCACTCAGCCAGACCGTCCTATATAGTCAGCAAAGGAAGATTCATGTTGATTCTGGAGCTGACATTTTACTCTGAATTTATGGGCAATTGGCCACGCGGTTCCCTTTTAATGATTTTCCATTTTATTTTTCTCTGACAGCCTGCATTATATTTACCATCTAGCCCGCAACTTAGAGCGTTGGATTTTAAATTTTGTCTAATCGAATTGCATGCAAAGTCTGCTCGACGATGTTTTAATTTTGGACAGTTGGAAATTTTAAGTTTATCTAAGGCGTGATTATGATTAGTTGCCAAGTGATGTTTCCCTTGTGGTAAATGAATTTTAATTTGTCAGTTGGATGACCTTAATTAGTGTCTAGTATACTCTTCAGAATGAATGGCATTTAAATTGTAAACTCTTCTATCTAATTGCCATGATACATTATAGCCGCTAGAATTTCGGATTTAATTCATTGTTGATTAGAATTTTCTAATTCATTTCTAAATAGAATTTACTAATTTAATTGGCAATGTAAGCTACTTGTTATTAATAAAAATTGCTAATTCATTATTGAATAGAATTTGCTAATTTAATTGGCAATGTAAGTTGCTTGTTAATAACACAAATTGCTAATTCATTGTTGATTAGAGTTTGCTAATTTAAATGTCAATGTAAGCTACAATAGCGATGTAAGCCACAATGGAAATGTAAGCTACTTGTTATTATTAGAAATTGCTACTTTTTATTATTAGAATTTGTTAATTCATTTCTAAACTATGTTTAATTCATTGTTGATGAATTCTATGTCTCTATTGAACAATATCGATGTAAGTTAGTTGTATTATTAGAATTTTCTAATAGCCCAATTAACCTTTATTGGAGGACTGGGTTACTTGATTAAATATGGAGGGATTGATGAGACATATTCTAGCTAACGACCACATGAATGAGTGAAGGAAGGATTATCTGCTTGTTAATGTTATTCGATTTAATAATGTTAATTGCTATGTAGCCTCAAACTAGGAATTAACCTGATGTAGGAAATTATTGGTGTAAATAAAAAGGTTCTATTGGAGGGTAAACTAATGACTGCAGGAGATGGATGGATGCCTTACTAGTGTAGTGTTATTAGTCATTTCTTATTTTTATTGCCAAGTTGTATGATTGTAGTTATTGTTTACTTGGACATATGGTATCAGAGGGGGTTCAATGACTGTGGATCACCATGCTTTCCACTGCATTAAGCCCACGAGTAACCTAGCGCTAATTAAAAATTTAACGTGTCCATGCAGTGATATCTATTAGAGGATGCCATAGAGGTTCGCAGCGAGTGTCGTGGAAAGAGGTGAAACACCTCCAGAATTTCCTACGCCCTCGGAGTATAACCCCCAAGGGGGAAGAACAAGCCCTTGGGCTGGATTCGATTGTTTTAAGGGATGATGATGGTCTAACAAGGTCCTTCTAGAGATTGTCAAAGGCCTTGATTCACCATCTATACTAAGATGAGGCCAGGGCACCTGTACACCTGAGGTTCTACAACGTGCCTAGACAGTACCATTAGTATTCACTACGAACTTGAGAAGGTCAAATTTCCCGAGTGCTTTGGTGCCCCGAATAGCATAGTCGCTGAGACATGGTTGGGGAATATGGTGATGTGCTTTTTACTTCACGAATATACCTCCAACATGAAGGTCGGCGTGGAGGTCTTCCAACTAAAATGGGAGCTCTCTTCTATGGTGGAAGACGCTCCTGCCGCAAGTGAACATGGCCATTGAAGATGTGTCATGGGAACTGTTCGAGGAACGGTTCCAGGAGAGGTATATTTATGAGGAATTTTTTGAGCGTCAGCTCAACGATTTCAATTCCTTTCAACGGGACATCTATACGGTGCCTGAGTATGAGGCTCATTTTATGGAGTTTCTTTGGTATGCTCCGCACCCGAATACCGAGAAACTTAAGGTCAACGGATTCTTGGTTGGCCTTGGTGTCAGCATTCATGCAAAGGTTAGTATTTTGATGCCTCAAACCTTGCATGATGTCGTCCAGAAGGCCCTCATAGCATAGGAGGATCTTATCAGCGGGGTTCAAAGTCAGACTCCAGCAAGACCAACAGGGCAGGTGTCATGTGGTGCACAACAACATCAGACACCAGCTAGGAATTCACTGGGATATCATGGTTCCCATAGAGGATCCACTTTCACTACACCTTGACAACCAGTGCCTCAGTAGCGGACTCCTAATCAAGGATCATAGCACCAGTAGCAGCGTCGACTGCAGCAGCAACAGTTTAGGCATGTTCAGTAGAACAGACCAAGGTTCCAGTCCGGTGGGTCGTCGACTTCTACTTCGGGTACCAGGAGTACTAAACCAAAGAAAGGGTGTTGGACATGTGGGGAGCCACATTACCAATGCGACTACCCAGTGGAGAGGACTAGAGCATCTGGATCATCCGAACCCACTACCATGAAATATTTGGGCAAGGCCCATCGAATTCATGCAGTGGTGAATAACCTCCAGGAAGAGAACTAGTCGACTGTGATTGAGACGTCAGGTACCGTCACTGACCAGACCCTTAGTATTTTGATAGATGCAGGTGCTACAGAGAGTTTGATTTCTAGTGCAGTGCTAAAAATAATTAAGTTAAAGGCAGTCGAACATGATGAGTTTATCTTTGTAGAAATGAATTCGGGAGCCAAACAGAAGGTTGGAGGGAAGGTTACAGGATGTATCCTTAACCTGAGAGAGTTTTTCACCAAGGCCAACCTGTACATCATGATATTAGGATCTTATGAAGTCGTGATCGGTATGGACTGGTTGGAATCGCACGAGGCGATACTCAACTGTAAGACGAAACGATTGAGCTTGGTTGATGATGAGGGTTAGAGATGCGTGATTATAGGTCGGAACCAGGGAGTCTCCCTGAGTTTCATCTCTTACTTGTAGCTACAGAAGAGCATGTCCAAGGGATGTAAGATATATGTTATCCTTGTGTTAAAAGAGAAGGGAGTAGCGGAAGGTCTAGAACACCTTTCGGTGGTGAGAGATTTCACAAACATCTTCCCTGAGGAGTTATCGGGGATGCCATGAGAGAGGGAATTGGAATTTACAATAGACCTAAAACTGAGAACTGAACTGATAGCAAGAACGCCTTATCAGATTTCAACCCCAAAGTTACATGAGTTGAGAATGAAACTAAAGGAGTTGTTGGATCTGGGACTTATACATCCCAGTGTGTCACCGTGGGGTGCGTTGTTTATCTTCATACGAAAGAAGGATGGGTCATGGAGACTCTGCATTGACTATCGACAATTGAACAAGGCAAAAATCAAGAATTACTATATGTTTCCAAGGATTAATGATCTGTTTGATCAGATGAAGAGTGCGACAATGTTTTCAAATATTGACTTGAGATCAAGGTTGCACCAGTTGTGGATCAAGGGGGAGGACATCCCCAATACCGCCTTTAAGACAAGTTTTGGACATTACAAGTTTATTTTTTTACCGTTTGGACTGACGAACGCCCCAGGGGTATTTATGAGTTTGATGAAAGGGGTGTTCCGCGACTACTTGGATAAGTTCATCCAAGTATTCATTGATGATATCTTGATTTACTCTCGGAGGAAGGAGGATCATGAAAAACACTTGCGCTTGGTACTACAGTGTTTGCGAGAGAACAAATTGTATGGGAAATTGTCTAAATGGTCGTTTTAGCAATCGAAGATTCACTACTTAGGGCATGTCATCTCTGACAAAGGTATCGTTGTGGATGCAGCAAGTGTCGAGGCTATTATGGAATGGCTTGTGCCAAAGAATGTCTCAGAAGTGTGTAGTTTGATGGGTTTAGTGAGATACTATCGACTGTTTCTCGAGGGATTCTCAAAGATAGCAAATCTGATTATAGAATTGTAGAAGAAGAACAAAAAGTTTGTTTGGACTGAGAAATGCATGGAATAATTTTGGAGGCTCAAGGAGTTGTTGACAACAACACTGATACTAAAGGTCCCTGACATGGACACGGACTTCTTGGTATGCACTAACGGAACCAAAGAAGGCTTAGGCGGAGTCTTGATGCAAGACGGTCGAGTGATTGCTTACATCTTGAGGAAGTTGAGAAGGCATGAGGAGAACTATGCGATGCACGATTTGGATTTGTTAGCCATTGTTTATGCCTTGATAGTTTGGAGACACTACCTTATTGGATGGAAATTCGAACTAAAAACATACCATTGTGGACTACAACACATCTTTACGTAAAGCGACTTGAACGCACGAAAATATCGTTGGTTAGAATTGCTTAGCAAGTATGATTTTGAGATTAATTACACAAAAGGAACAATTAACCAAGTGGTGGATGCATTGAGTCGGAGACCACGCATCATTTCGGTTTTGCCTCTCATACGAATCTACGTGAAAATATTCTAACCTTACAGCGCGACGATGATTGGTACAAAGAGGTCAAGGATTTTATCGGACAAAACACAATGATGGTACCAATATTTGAAGGGTTTACGTTGGAAGACGACAAATTATTGATATTTAAAAGTCAAATTTATGTACCGCCCAACAACGAGTTGAGGAGCTTGATCCTAATCGAGGCTCACATAGTAGTATGCATGGCTCATCCTAGAGTCATGAAGATGAGGGAAGACCTTAAACCCTTATTCTTCTAGAAAGGAATGAAGGCATACATATTCAAATACGTGGCAATATGTATAGAATGTTATCATGTGAAGGCTGAACATAGAGATCTGACAGGATTACTACAGCCACACATTATTCCGGAATTGAAATGTGAGGTCATTTCGATGGATTTCATTGTTGGATTGCGACTGACGACAAGGAGACACGACTCAATTTTTGTGGAAGTCAACACTCTAATGAAGAGTGCTCATTTTATTCCTATGCGTACGACATATCAGGAACCTAACCTAGATAGAGATTTCATTAATGATATTGTGAGGTTGCATGGCGTGTCTAAGAGGATTATATCTAATAGAGGATCAATGCTTACTGGATGATTTTGGACTAGTTCCAAGAGGCCTTGGGAACCCAAATTAACTTTAGTATTGCATATCAACTAGAGACAAATGGGAAGATAAAATGAACAAACCAAATCTTGGAGGACATGTTGTGCATGTATGTGATGGACCAACATAAGCGTTCAGAATAATTCTTGCCACTGGTAGAATTCACATATAACAATTGTTATCAAAGAACCATTAAGATGGCACCTTTCGAGTTTCTTTATGAGCGACCATGTCAGATGCCTTTGAATTGGGATGAGATTGAGGATAGGGTCCTGGGGGGGACCAAAAGAAATACAAGAAATGGAATATCAAATGAAAACTATAAGACAAAGGATCAAGGAAGCGCAGGATCGGTGGAAGAGTTATGTTGATGCGCATCGTGTCGACCATAGTTACGATGTAGGCGCTCGAGTACTCTTGCGAGTGAAATTGCATAAGATTTCGATCAAGTTTGGAAATGGAAATAAACCATCTCTTAGGTTCATGGGATCCTATGAGATTGTGGAAAATATAGGTCTGTGGCGTATTGACTAGCCTTGCCTGATCCTTTAGGCATATGAACGATGTATTTCACGTCTTTGTTTGAGACATTATGTTAGTGATCCTACACATGTTTTGACTTTAGTACCTTGCAGGCATCAAATGATGATGCGCTCATGGTAGAGACAATCTACATCCTGGACCATCGCATTCGACAACTACGACGTCGAACAGTAGATTAGGTCAAGGTCTAGTGGGACAACTATAGTCCGCACTCGACGACCTGGGAGGACGCATATGATATGCACCAACAGTTTCCATTTTTGTTGATAGATAGACTTATGATACAATGATACACTTTATTTCGACACTTGTATACTGTGAAACTTTGGGACAAAGTTTAAAACAAGAGGGGGTGTATGTAACATCCCACTCTTGCGTGCACTGAGTGAACTTATTCTTTGAGGACACTTTCTTGCAAGTGATCCAAATTATTATACTATTGGTCGTTCGATTATGATTATGAGACATTATGGATTGATGATATGTTATTTTGTTGTATTCACATGGACAGGTGCTATTGACTGGGTTCTCCTAAGTGTGCAGGACTTTGGACCTCGAGGATGCAGAGGCATCGATGAAACCCCTTGGACTCTGGATCGAGTCACGTAGTAGACTCTTGGGTTGAATATTGTTGATGTGACTTATGTACATATGGTTAGATGTTATGATGATTGATTATTATTGCTGACATGATTCGTTGATGGATGCAAGATGATGATAGCTTTTCGACCAGACTCACGTGTGGATTAGAGGGGTCACACATGACAACCACAAAATTTGAGGGAGAGGTGCGGGAGCAGCCTTGCCACAACCTACTAGCACTCTTGTCATGGCTCGAACTGTAGGTTAACGATTATCTAGTTTGAGAAGACCCACGATGGCGTGAGGGAAGACTGTGAGAATCGCTCACGATGATTCTAAGGGGTGTGCAATAAGGCAGGGGCCTTATTCCTTAGAGGCCCTTAGTCTCCCACAAGATCACCTAGTCCAGTATTATGTAATGTCCCCATTTTGGGACATTATAACATTACAACATTTCAGAGTGTTATGCCTGCCCGAGTAGCCAGATAGGGGTGACAGAGAGTTCGGGAGATATTGAGGGGTTTATTTGGGCCCGACTTGTATCATTCATCATCAGGATCCATTCTGCATAGTTGGGCTTTGGTTTCGTTGCATTCCGACGATTTCCGTAATTTTGAGTTATTATGGGTCATATCTTAATTAAATTCACTAAGGAGGTCATAATGGGCATATTGCTTGGAGAAACATCTTAGTGGAATAGCTCATCGGAATCAGGAGGAAGAGTATTATAGGATAAGATGATGAGAAGTGACTTTTAGTGGCCGGAGAAGCCATCAGAATGGATAAATCACTTTTTACAGGCAAAATGGTTAATTAATTAATTAATAAAGTGATATAATCAAGGAATAATAAAATAAAGTAAAAGTCACTAGGAGGGAAAAGGTCAACAACGAATTAGGGTTTCAGGAAGCTATAAAGGAAGGG
>JZKD02S1674133.1:1700942-1720425 GCA_000966675.3 Picea glauca | reverse complement strand
TGCACACCAGAGCATTAGAACAGTAGCGAATATTTTGATCAGCCAGATCAGGGATATTTCATATTAACTCCAGGGGTTTTGGATGGCTACCAAGTCATTCAATAGGCGAGTGGCAACCTTGGAGCACATAGTGCGTCCTAAAGGGAGTGTCGCGCACGGAAAATGGAAAGCGCCGAGTGGCACCCTTGGATCACGTAATGTGTCTTAACGGGCATTTCGCACAAGGAAGATGGAAAGAGGCAAGTGGAACACTTGGAGCATGGAGTGTGCCCTGAAGGGCATGTCACGCAAGGAAAATGGAAAGAGGCGAGTGGCACCCTTGGAGCACGTAGTGCATCCTAAAGGGTAGGTCGCGCAAGGAAAATGGAAAGAGGCAAGTGGCACCCTTGGAGCATGTAGTGCGTCCTGAAGGGAACGTCGCGCTCTCAATGGGTAAGTGAATAAACCTAGTCAGCCTTAAAGTGAATGATGTGATAAGTAAGATTTAAAAACAATTTTCCCTAATAAAAATGTCGACCAACCTAGTGAAATTAAAACCTAGGTATAAGTAGAACATGTGGTCAAAATAAAAAAATAACAAGTGGTAGCTCAACCTTGCGGGGCGAGATGAGTGCTAGAAGTTCTCTGTTATTGTGTAAGTGGCCCCTTTGTGGCTCGGGGGGCTCAGGGGGAAGAAGAGTACCCCTAGTGTTGGCTGGGAGGTACCAGTGAGGTTACATCGGTTGGCAAGCGAGAGCTGGATGGAGCGCACGTGGGACAACGACTCAGAGCTTTCACATTTGGCTATAGGACGCATGTGTATATTTTTGAATGGTAATTTAATATTTTTCCTACGCCTTCAATACTGTATTTCTATTGTGTTAAAGATTTTGATTTATTTAGCATTTTATGTTCAAGAACTTAAAGTCATCCCAACCTTCTACTCGCTATATTTTGAGTTGATGTCCAATGGCTAACCCAAAACTCTAATTGCAATGACTTCTCTGTGTTTTTTTTTATTGACTATTACGAAGAAAATTGTCTTTTATATTTTGTCCCTTATCCCTTCAGTTGTTAGTCTGTGCCTGAGCAGTTAGCTAGGAGTCGAATCGACGGTCATCACTCCGGTGTTTAAAGACTTATAGATTCAAATTCCCTACTTTCCTATGCATGGATAATAATTGAAGGATAAAATTATCATCCATGTGGATATCGGTGGCCACCCACCTTTTCCAACTGGCTCAAAACAGTTTTCTAACAATTTTGGCAATTTACTATTTTTAGCAGTTTTAACTTCCGGGGCCATTTTGAGGGCTTAAATGAAGGTTTGTCGGGATAGAGCTTCTCAGTGATATCCAAAGGCATTATCGATCCCCAAAAATGAATCTCCTTGCTGATACCTTTCCAGCGGGATATCATACGCCTAAAACGGAGATCATATGCAAAAGTTACGACCCTAGGAAGTTGATGTACTAACTTACCCAGATGGGGCCCACATGACTTTTGGTGCTTCATCTCCTAGGGTTAGGTTTTTGAGTGTCTAGGGTTTTTGAAATTCCTTTTTATTTTAAAAAGGCCTTCAAAGCCTCTTTGTAATCATCTTCTTGTGAATGAGCGCAATCGTCACGTCTCTTCTCAGAGATAAGCCGCCACCATTCTAGCGAGTCTTTCACTCTGTATTTTTACAGTCTCTGTACATTTATTTCATTAATAGAAATCATGTATTACTATATCTCTATTTTTATGGTCACATATCTTATACTTTTCTATTATATTATATCTTCGCTCTCATTTTGTGCCGAAAATAATTTGGATCAACTTCGCCCAACCATCTATCCCTTACTTATCTCTACATTTTTCTTTTCTGATTGATCTCTAATCCTTGTGCCCTTCTTGTGTTGAGTATCTCTGCATTTTGTTGATTCATTTAAGATATCTGCATTTTTCTTTTATGCATCATGCCTGCATCCTTCCCAAAATTTCATCTCTGCATGTTTGAATAGAAAATCTTTGCGATTGTGTAATTTCCTAGGGATACGAACTGTCTTTCCTCTACATTTTTATTGACATAATCCACTGTTGTGATTGAGTATTTTCATTATTGTGTACCTTCATTAAATCAGTTTAATCCATGAGTATTTTCATTATTGGGTATTTAATTTGTAGTTTATATTGTGTAATAATAGTTTGACTGTATATTAAACATGTTTGGAAAGTGCCTTGGCTGATGAGATAATAATTATGTTCTTGACCTATTTCAAAATTTTGTAGGAGTGGAAATCGACTAAAAAATTTAAAAATTGTTAAATTTAATTTCAGTCTTAAATATTTGAAGGATTGTCTTGGAAATTTCGATGTAACTAATGCAAGTGGAATGGTGGAATGGCTCTTATGGAAATTATTGCTTGCCCTGGTTATTGATACCTCTATTGTTATAAATTTTCTTCATCTCATGTTTTTGTATGGAGTGAAAAATGAAATGGATCGTTGCGCTTGATTGACACTCTCTCTTGCCACACATTACAATCATATTTAGACTTGATTCTCGCCCACAAAGTTATTTAATCCCAAGAGTTGAAATTAAATCTGTGTTCACTACACATTCTGACTTTCTTAGACCTGATACCAATTTAGTTATGGTTTCTCGGCAAGACTATCTAAAATAACTTTGCCAATTTAAGATAGAATTTTGTGATCTTTTGCCCAGAATTTGTGATCTCCCCCAACGAGGCTATCAATTAACCTCTGTGCCTTCCTGGCATTAGATTCCTTCCAGTTCGCCCTTGCTTTTAATTTTGCCCCTTTTGATGCTTTCTTTTATTACCTAGAGGTGCGATCACGCAACATAGATGATGCACACGAGCGACTTGAATCAAGTATTTACCACCAAACCAAACCATCCTATACAGTCGGTGAAGGAAGATTCGTGTTAATTCTAGAGCTAGCATTTTACTCTGAATTTATGGAAAATTGGCCACGCGGTTCCCTTTTAATGATTTTCCATTTGTTTTTCTCTGACAACCTACATTCTATTTACCATCTAAGCCGCAACTCAGAGCGTTGGCTTTTAAATTTTGTCTAATCAAATTGCATGCAAAGTCTGCTCGAGGTCCGACTTGCATCGCTCATCCCATTTCATCATTATGATCCATTCCACACAGGTTGGCTTTGGTTCTGTTGCATTCCGATGATTTCCATGATTTTGAGTATTTTGAGCTATAAGTTAATTAAATTCACTGAAGAGGTCATTTTGGGCACAATACTTGGAGAAACCTTTGAGTGTAATAGCTCATTAGAATCGGGAGGAACAAGACTACAAGATAGGATGATGAGAAGTGACTTTCAGTGGCCAGGGAAGCCACTAGGAGAGATAAGGCACTTTTCAGAGGTAAAAAGGTTAATTAATTAATTAAAGTGATTTAATTAATTAATTAATAATTAAAAAAGAAAAGTCACTTTGGAGAGACAAGGGGATGCAGGAAGTATAAATAAGAGGCAAGGGCCTCTATTCATTGATTCATGTATGATTATCATTTTGATATCTCGCTTCTAGCTAGAGAGCCCATACCTTGGGGGTTTTGAGGGTTTTGACTTAACAAACCCTAGAGGACAATTCGATGGTGAAAGATTCCACCTAGCCTGTCCCAAACTTGGTCTCGGGGATGCAATACTTCCCCACACCATTATAGTTCAGATATACATCAGTGTAGGAGGGTTCTACACTAGCCAAAGGCACAGGAAGAGAGATGGCACACCATTGAGGGTTTTCCAACAAAGGGGATGCACTTGTAGAGGTAGACTCATTCGTTTTGGTTGAGGAGAAGAGATTTTGGGAATTCCAAGTATTGGGTTTCCCTTGAAGGTGTCCTAGCACCATTCTTGGTTGCTTCCGGTGATATTTTGATGGAGGATTGATTTGTATTGAGAGTGGGATGATTTCCCAAGAGGAGGGCACATCATTCTTTGGAGGGTGTCTAGATCCAAGGGTCTAACAGGTTCTTTGACGATTTGAGCACTTGGGTTTTCATTAATGTGTCCCAATCTATCATTTTTGTTGTTTGGTGGAGCATTTGGAGGTCTCTAGGAGAGAGGCCAAATTATTTAGGGTTTCAAGCATCCAAGGGGGCACACCAATTCTTGGAGGGAGGCTAGATCCATGGCTTTGAGAGGGATCTTGGAATTTTGAGCACCTGGGTTGTTCTTGCAGTTACCCGATCTACTGTTTGGCATCTTCATTGGAGTATTTGGAGGATATGAGATACAGGGCATAATTGTTGAGGGTCTTCAGTGTTCCAGCAGGGTGTGGCACCTTCCAGCTTGGGGGTTGGCACTTCATATGACCCAGATCTATTATTTCATTAGTATTCATTGAGTATTCAGCCTTTGGAGGCTTGTAGTCTTATATTTGAGAATTTTGTAGCAACTTCTATTTTGTTTATTGGATCCATGTGTTGAGCAGTCTAGATCGGCCTCACTCTTGTACCAAGTTCTTGCTCATTATATTAATAAAGGCCAGATATTTCTATTGGTTCCATATTTGGTGTATATTGTACTTTCATTGATTGTATCTTCAAATCTATATGTGATTATTGAACATAAACCCTAAGGCTGAAAACAAGAGGCCAACCTGTAAGTAAAAGACATAAAAACAAGTAAATCATCAAAGTGTTTGACGAAATATCACACAGTAAAAGTTTTAAAATGCACCAAAACCGTGATGTTCCTATCATATTGGCTTGGGAACATTACAGTGGTATCATAGCATAGATTCCTACCAGCCAGTGGGAATTAGCAAATGCATGCAGATCCATAGAGGAGTCTTCCATAAGGATAAATGGATAATATATACCTTGAGATAATTTACTATGAGATAAAATATTCTTTCCTTAGCAAGGAAACTAGGGCTCAAATAACCTTTCCACAGTATGTAGCCTTACGAAATCCCAGTTGGAGCGAAGAGGATGTTTTACATGGGATCATCGTATCAGAGGAAAAGAGAGCCAGAGCAGCTAGATGGATGGAAGAAGAGAGAAACGCCACACCCATTAGGAGCACGCAACTTTGCTACAATTACAAGGTGCCTTGGGAACCAGATCATAGGTTTATGGGTAAGGGTAAGAAGCATATTATTGAGGTACACTATGACAGTGAGGATGAGGTGTGTGAGGACACAAAGCTAGAGATAGATGCTTATTTGGAGCAGTGTGATGATGCTAGTACAGAGGCTAGGGATTTTGACTTTCTTGAGGAGGATAGTGACTCTTGCACACTTGCATATATTAGTGATTATGGCATGCTTGGGGAGGATGGTGACCCTTGTGTAGTGGATAGACAATCGGAGGGACAGGATTAAAGAACTTGCATTGCATCATACATATCACATGGTGTTGATGACCCTACACCTCGGTAGAGTAGAGACACTAGTGGGGATTCACACATGTTAGCACCAAGAGATGACGAGCTTTCTAGGAGGGTCATGACACATCTGTATTATTTCCAGACACCCATGATAGTCACGTCACAGGATGATATCAGTGGCATTTCGGATGTGATGGAGGAGCCATGTGTGAGGGATGCACACCATGGACATATGGATCCCCAGACCCAGGAGGAGAGACAAAACTTGGAAACAGTGGACCTCATACATACCTATTAGCATGAGGATATTGAGTCACCTCTTTTGGAGACTCCATTAGTTGAGAAGAATATGGAGACTTACAACTTGATGGGACACTTACTTCTAGGACCAACCTGCAATGATGAGGATGTACTCTTCATTGATCAAGATGATCATAGCACGTGTATAGACACATCTATATGGGATCCATGTGCAGTTGATAGTAGCAGGGTGAGTGAACAGGAGGATACAGTTGCTCATATAGGATACAGTGTGATTCAGAGGGAGATAACATCTAGTGATGAGGTGCAGTGACATATAGGAGGACCCAATGGCACAATAAACAGTGGGCAGTTCAACACTTCATCTTTTATAAAGAGTGTTGTTGGGAATTCTATTGTTGGCACTAGCAGTGAGAAATATGAGGTGGCACCCCAGCATGAATATGACCAAGAGTCACACTACTTGATAGGATAGTTGAGAGTTAGTGAGGCTATGATCATGGTAGCCACTAGATGTTTTGATGACACACATGCATTGGTGGTCGATTACTGTTGGAGGACATCAGTGGCACATGGTAGTTCGGATGATCAATTTGCCATGGATGACTTTCATACTCTTAGGGAGAGAGTATCTGTGATGAGGACTGACTACCAGCAGTTGTTGATAGACAGGGACTACCTGTTGATGATTGGCGTGATGTATCATGAGGCTCTGAGGGAGTAGGAGTCGGAGGTGGAAAAACTCACTCAGGAGTTGGAGAGCACTAGAGGATTCTTGAGAAGCACACATACATGCCTTCAAGAATAAGATTCCATATCAAAGGATCCTCCTAAGGATATTTGTCAAAGATCCACTTCATCTATCTTTGTGGATACTCATATATGTCAACTAGTCACATTGCTAGAGGATGTTGGTGGTCTAGTAGAGGAGCACCAATTAATAGAGGACACTTCCATTTGGGTTCGGAGAGTGGTTGACCTTTAGGTAGAGGTTAATCCAATATTACACCTAGGATCTATGGTGTAACAACAACATACAAGAGATGACATGAGTATGCAGGGGCATACCGTGATGAGTGATAGTTCACAGAGACATGCTGAGACATGCAGTTAGATTCAGATGGATGTATTGGACTGCAAGGAGGAGACACACTTACGGAAGCATGCATATTTAACTCCTTTGTAGCAGCACATGGTTATGAGAGAGAACCTTCACTGTATCAGCAGTTGCATGGGAGACGAGGGATGGATATTGGTTTACCAATAGTTGGAGGATTTAGTTCCGGTTATACCTGATGATTGGGGTTTAGTGATGACTACAAGCGAGCAGTTGTCATGGGTACTGATAGATGTGATTTTGGTTGAATCCTTGGGATTGACCAAGGCAGGTGGTATTTTTTAGTCCTACGATCAGCTACATATGTCTTTGTTATCCTTTCTCGACACTTTTATCATGGACAACAGCATGAGGAGAGATAGATAGTGGCTGAGGACATGGGGAGTGGCTAGGCCGATACCACCTGACATGAGTACTTTTACAACATACAACAGGTCAAAGGTGGACCGTGTTAGGCAGACAGTTCAAAATTGGTGCTTGATGGTGAGCATCATAGGCCAAGTGACAACAGATGAGCACATAGGGCTTCCGATAGTGATCAATCCGACACAGGAGCAGCTAGCGGAGATTGGAAGTGATAAACTTCCAAGTTTTCGATGGGATCCGAGAGTTCATTTTGTTAGAAGGATTTTTTACATCATGTTGACCCAGGTTGTTCCAGAGAGCCACACACTCCACCTTGGGTTGTTTTGGAGTGGGCCTGCAAGTACTTTTCCTATGGAGTGATACATTTTCTCCCTCTTGATCATCATGAACGGGCATGGAGATGGTTGGGCAGGTACTACTTCCACAGAGATGTTCTTACAGATGCAGCTTCTGGACAGCAGGTCCAAGTGCCACAAGTACTTTAGCTTGAGGATCCAGGAGTGGAGGATCCAATATATATACAAGGAGCAGTCAGGCATGGTCAGTATAGTGCAGTGTCATCATGGTGATGTTCGACAGAGGCTAGCATGGGATCCAGGGATTGCAGGGTTGAGCATTTCACTGACTGACAGAGGTGAGTGGACCTTTGCAGGGAAAGTTGTCCTGACTTTCCATTGAGCTTTAGTGTTAAGGAGAGCACACCACTTGAGGGTGACTCGCAGAGGTCTTGTAGTACCTCATTATGTCATCGACATGAGAAGTTGATGGAGGTCATGTTGATCTTGGTAGTATCTTGGAGGATGGACTCAGTCAGGGATGAGGCCATGAATCATGAGCAGGAGTTTCATGGTATTGATACATTTCAGGATTATGCTTCCCGAGGGCTTGCAGTTCATGTCTTGATATGGGACCCAGGGGGCAGAGTGCATGATAGTTTATCTTTGGATGGGGTCTACTGTGTGTCCCACAGGTGGACATGGGATCCTAGTATTATACTTGTGGGGATTTGGTTATTGCTTGAGGACAAGCAATTTTCTAGTAGGGAGGAATGTAATGTCCCCACTTTGGGACATCATTACATTACAGAGGGTTATGATGACCAGAGTAGAAAGATGGAGGTTATAGCGAGTACAGAGATTATTGAGAGGTATTTTGGGGTCCGACTTGCATCACTCATCCCATTTCATCATTATTATCCATTCCACATAGGTTGGCTTTGGTTCCATTGCATTCCGACGATTTCCATGATTTTGAGTATTTTGAGCTATAAGTTAATTAAATTCATTGAAGATGTCATTTTGGGCACAATACTTGGAGGAACCTATTAGTGTAATAGCTCATTTGATTCGGGAGGAACATGACTACAAGATAGGATGATGAGAAGTGACTTTCAGTGGCCAGGGAAGCCACTAGGAGAGATAAGGCACTTTTCAGAGGTAAAAAGGTTAATTAATTAATTAAAATGATTTAATTAATTAATTAATAATTAAAAAAGAAAAGTCACTTTGGAGAGACAAGGGGATGCAGGAAGTATAAATAAGAGGCAAGGGCCTCTATTCATTGATTCATGTATGATTATCATTTTGATATCTGGCTTCTATCTAGAGAGCCCATACCTTGGGGGTTTTAAGGGTTTTGACTTAAAAAACCCTAGAGGATGATTCAGTGGTGAAAGATTCCACCTAGCTTGTCCCAAGATTGGTCTCGAGGATGCAATACTCCCCCACACCATTCTATTTCATATCTACATCAGTGCAGGAGGGTTCTACACCAGCCACATGCACAGGAAGAGAGAGGGCACACCATTGAGGGTTTTTCAGCAAAGGGGATGCACTTGTGGAATTAGACTCATTCATTTTGGTTGAGGAGAAGAGATTTCGGGAATTCCAAGTATTGGGTTTCCCTTGCAGGTGACATAGCACCATTCTTGGTTGTTTCCAGTGATATTTTGATGGATGATTGATTTGTATTGAGAGTGGGACAATTTCCCAAGAGGAGGGCACATCATTCTTTGGAGGGTGGCTAGATCCAAGGGTCTAGCAGGTTCTTTGATGATTTGACCACTTGGGGTTTCATTGATGTGTCCCGATCTATCATTCTAGTTGTTTGGTGGAGGATTTGAAGGTCTCTAGGAGAGAGGTTGAATTATCTAGGGTTTCAAGCATCTAGGGGGGCGCACCAATTCTTGGAGGGAGGCTAGATCCATGGCTTTGAGAGGGATCTTGGCATTTTGAGCACCTGGGTTGTTCTTGTAGTTACCCGATATACCGTTTGGCATCTTCATTGGAGTACTTGGAGGATATTAGCTACATGGTCGAATTGTTGAGGGTCTTCATTGTTCCAGCAGGGCGTGGCAACTTCCAGCTTGTGGGTTGGCACTTCATACAACCCAGATCTATTCTTCCATTGGCCTTTATTGAGTATTCATCCTTTAGAGGCTTGTAGTCTTCTATTGGATCATTTTCTAGAAGCTTATATTGTGCTTATTTGAGCCATCTGTTGAGCAGTCCAAATTGGCCTCACTCTTGTATCAGGTTCTTGCTCATTATATTAATAAAGGTCATATCTTTCTATTGGTTCCATATTTGGTGTATCTTTTACTTTCATTGATTTTATCTTCAGATCTATGTGTGATTATTGAACATAAACCCTAAGGCCGAAAACAAGAGGCCAACCTGCAAATAAAACACATACAAACAAGTAAATCAACAAAGTGTTTGACGAAATACCACACTCAGTAAAATTTTAAAAATGCACCAAAACTATGATGTTCCTGTCATATTGGCTTGGGAACACTACATCATTTCTAAACTATGTTTAGTTCATTGTTGATGAATTCTATGTCTCTATTGAACAATGGTGATGTAAGCTATTTGTATTATTAGAATTTGCTAATAGCCCAGTCAACCTTTATTGGAGGACTGGGTTACTTGATTAAATATGGATGGATTGATGAGAAACATGTTAGGTAACGACCACATGAATGATTGAAGGAAGAATTATTTGCTTGTTAATGTTATTCGATTTAATAATGTTAATTGTTATGTAGCCTTAAACTAGGAATTAACCTAATGTAGGAAATTATTGGCATAAAGAAAAAGATTCTATTGGAGGGTAAACTGATGATTGTAGGAGATGGATGGATGCCTTACTAGTGTAGTGTTATTAGTCATTTCTTATTTTTATTTCCAAGTTGTATGATTGTATTTATTTTTTACCTGGACATGATGATCGCGTGATTTAAATATAGGACTCGAAAGGTATGTCACTTCTCTCGTCGCAGATTCTAATTATTTAATGAATGATTAAATAGTGTGCCTAGAATTTAAAGATATTTGCGCCTCAAGTTGTTTTTCTTAATTGTGTCGTTGTTACCTTCCTGCAAAAAAAATTAAAAATTTTGCAATTGTTAGGTGACGTGTGTTGTCATAACGAATGGGGTTGTTACAGGTGGCACGTTGGAAAAGTGGACTTTGAAATACCTTTGGTACTCATGGGGTCAAACCCCATTGACTCCATAACATTCTATATAACATATAACTTTCCGTGGACTTTGGTAAGTGGGTATAACATATAAATATATGTTATATATACAACATAACTCCCACTGGAATATATGTTGAGCTCCTTTCTCGAATTTTGATGGGTCGTATGGCATTTAATATGGCCATTGGCCACCCATTTGAAATCTTGTACCATATTAAATATAATATGTTCCATAGTAATGTTAAGTGATAATGTGGTGGCGCATTGGTAAAGTGGACTTTGAAAGACATTTTGTACTCATGGGGTCAAACCCCATTGACTCCATAGCATTCTAAATACCCTAGACCAAATGGGCCAATGGGAGGTCGCCACATGGAAACCTCACATAGGATTTTTCCAATGCCACTTTTCAAACAGTTGATGGAGCCACTTGTCATCGCACGGTTGGATCACTTGTCACTATACTTTTTCCCATTCATCTTTCAATTAGTTTCCACATGTCACCCCTACAGTGGTGCCATGTGTCACCTTCTTATTTTCTCTGTACTTTGACTTTTGACCAAGTTTGACTAAAACTTTGTCTGCCAATAACTTTTGCATACAAGCTTTGTTTGATGAACCATTTGCATCATCAGAAAGATAACGACGAGCACTTGGTGATGATGCCATTTTGGGAGATTTTATGACACTTTAATTTTTAGCATTTTTGACCCATTCTGGACCTTTGTGGATGTTCCATATCTTTCTGGACCTCTGTGATCATTCCCAGATCCTCCTGGATCATTCCTCCCCATTGGAAGGCTTTTTTACCTCCAAAAGTTTATTCAACAATTAGGTGAGGATAGAGTTCACTCACCCTTCTGATCTCCATCCATTTGGATTTACTTGGTTTTACTCCTTTAAGACCAACTCGAAGATATTCCACGTCACCTCGCTCTGAAGTTCTGATCCTTCTATAGAGAATGACATCTTCCTATAACTCATCCAAATTCCCAGATCCTCCTGGATCATTCCTCCCCATTGGAAGGCTTTTTTACCTCCAAAAGTTTATTCAACAATTAGGTGAGGATAGAGTTCACTCACCCTTCTGATCTCCATCCATTTGGATTTACTTGGTTTTACTCCTTTAAGACCAACTCGAAGATATTCCACGTCACCTCGCTCTAAAGTTCTGATCCTTCTATAGAGAATGACATCTTCCTATAACTCATCCAAATAATCTAGAGAAAAATCATCAATTGTTGGAACTTGAATACTTTCATCTTCATCCATAATCATAGGAAGCTCATAAAGCTTCAAATTCTCAACATTTACCACTGAATACATTGGCATGTATGTTGGTTTGGCACCTGGAGAACTCGAACCTAGGTATCTCAACAACAAATCCAATGGCATACCAATACACCTGTGCACGTGACTTGGCATTCGTATGGCATATTATTTATTTTAAGTTGTTACATTCTTAAGTTCGGTAGGAAAAGGGTCGAGGGCTTAGCCCTCGACCTTATCGCATGCATAGGAACCAATCCCTATATTCGCGCGGGTTCAATCGTTCTATAACCAACGAACCATATATTATATGGTTCATAATAACTTGGAATATTCCATGCGCACTAAATCAAATTTATGACACTGGTTTTTTTGTTTTATATATTGTTGTAACCGTATACTAAAAGGGGAAGGTCTATGGGTTTGAAACCGTGACCTTCTACCCTATATTCTAGCCACTTAACCAATGCACCATGCCCAATTTGTTAAATGGGCATCAACATTTAATAATTTTTTTATGTATTAATTATATTTGTAACCAAAAGATGCCATTAAAGGGCTATAAAAAGACCCTTTCCTCCATGTAAAAGATATATAATTCTAGAGTAAGAGAGTTCTATGAGGATTTTGGAGAGAACTCCAATTCTATGAGAGCATAAGGAAAGTTGGGAATCAACTTGTCCTTAGGAGAGAATTAGCACATTTTGTATGAATTCTTATGTAATAGATATTTGAGTCTTGTTTAGTGTGTTGAAGGAGTTCTTGGGCACCAAAGAGGAAACATAGGCTTATATATAGTCAAATGTCTCATTTTTCTACAAGGAATTCAATGGTGGAGTCTATTTTGAGCATCTGAGCTATGAATTTGAATAAAGTCTTGTAAATGTGTAAGAATGTCTTATTTTAATTGAAATATGTAATTTATTTCATATGCCTTCTTCAATCCATTTTGAATTATGTACAACATCATTATGCAAGCCACCTCAATAGATCCTTAAAAAAATCAATATTGAAGTCAACCAGATATTGTATGTAAATAATTAAGGAATAAGTAATATCTAAAAAGGATGTTCATATCAATAATTTCACCTTTCCTTGGAGTATTTGAAGTTGATGAATAGAACCTAAAATATTTCTTCAACCTTGAAGGAATCCACCATAATCCCTTTATTAGAAACAACCATAAACCATATAGATATATAATTCAGTAAACAACTGCTTCATATTTAATCAAATTTCATTATTTGTATATTGCAATACAACATTTTATTATGTATAATATGTGTTCACAATTATTAGAAATGTTTCCAACAAGTGTAAGATTTTGTTTTTAAAAGTATCATTGTAGCTCTTGGTTTTTATTTTTTCCACTCAAGAAAAGGAAATTTGGACCATACACTACAAACCTAAGTCTGCCATTATTATATTCATGGTTTTTAGAGAATATAATGAAGGTCCATGTCCCAAGATTGATAAGAACATGAGTGGTGCAAATAGTGAAATCTCAATATTTATATCCAATTTTGTTTGTTTTAGTTTGTTCAACCTTTTGGTTCATTATAATGTATTTTCATATGAAATTGAACTTTGTAACATAATGAAAATAATCCATGTAGAGAACTATAGGAATAAAATGTTGTAAACAAGAGTACATATGCACCAAAAGGGACCCAAATACCTACACTTTGTCTTTTAAGACTAGATCTATGTTATAATTTTTCCAGAACATTGTTTTATTCAATATTGTAAAGTAGAGAAAAAGGTCCCACACCATATTATCAATATATAATCTAGAATGTGGTGGAAAGTGTCGGAGGGGTGGGGATATAGTAATCCTTGAAGGAACAATAATATTGATTTATGCTTGGGGTCTAGGCATTGCATCTAATAATTTAGAGGAATCTTATGCATTAATGCAAGGGATATTTAGTTAGGAATTGAAGATAATATTCACTATTTAATCATCATAGGGGATTCTAAGCTCATTATTGAAAAAATGGTTTCAAAATTGTTGTTGTCGATTACTTGAATGGGATAAAAAATAGGTCACTGAATTCTCCAGTATAAACTTCTTTGATGTACTCTAGGAAACAATCAAGCTTCATATCATTATGCTAATAAAGCCACCCTCATAAAAGAATGGGTTATTAGCATTAATCTAAATCAAGCCACTCAACCCATTCCATAGTTTTTCATGAGGTTTAAGCCATGTATTGACGATTTATGGTGTCACATGGCCATGTGCATGATCATTATATCTTATTGCAGGATTAGTTATGAGATTATATGGGGGGTTCATTTCTGCATACCCTTATTTTTGTTGTCACATATTTATGAATCCAAGAATTGTATTATCCTTACTCATAGTGGGATTAACTTGAGGGAACTATGGAGGAAGCAAAGTTGGATTTCCAAATCCTTGTGTGCATTGGTTTTTGGATGTTGGAAACTTAAATTTGAGGAGCCTCGTCGATTCAAGGTTGGAGAATTGACAATTACAAAATCCAGTTTTTCTTTGGGAATCTTTTTTTGTTAAGATTTGCTTCATTTCTTGTGTTTTCTTGCTTAGATGTGTTATAATGTTGCATTTGAGTTTTGTTTTTGGTTCTAAGAAAGTGAGGGATCACCTTTGGTTATTTGGTTTTGGTTGGAATTGGTTTATCTTTGTCTCACATGCGACTTTTTAACTAATCCTTAGGGTGGAGGTTTTTTCTCCCCGCTTTTTTGAAGGCCCACTATTCCCTTTGGTGTGTAATTTTAGTTTTCTATTTATTTTCTTTCGTACCTCACTCTTTGTTGGGTCAATATGTGGATTTCTTTTTGGTTCTTAAACGAGTGCTTTGGTTTATCTATCTCCTAATAATGGAATACTGGGATCCAAGAGAGATTAGGAGGACATTAAGAAACCATCAAGAAACTATATAATAAAATACAACATCAATGTACACAATAAATACAAAGATTAATGGGAATGAACATAATGCAGTATCTCAGGTATCCATTATTATGGGCACACTTGTACAGCATAAGTATCAAATGGAATCCCTGGAAGTGGAGTGTAATATGTCACAGACTTTGGTGATTAACAGGGAAAAGGGAGATCATTTAGGGGCATCAAACTAGGTCCAATCAATGAATTCTGATTGTGGGAAGCTTAACGAGGAAGCAACAATGAACCATCTTGATGATGTAATGGAAATTCAGAGGTCAACTCTAGAAAAATGAAATGAAAAACCCGAAGAAGTGGTGAGTAGACATGCCTTCTCTAAATTTTCATGTTTTGTAAGGTTATTTTCTTTTGTAGAATATACACTTCTAAGAATTACTGGATAATTTTTCCTATTAACATCACTAGGCTAGGTTGTTGACATATAGATAACATAGATATTTTCTATAGTTGGACATCTATGAATAATTTTTGGATGTAATCTCTTTGCAGGTTGTTGCAGTCTTTATATATATATATATCAAAATTGTCTATGTGTTTTGACTAGCATAAAGAAGAAAATCAACATTACTAAAATAAGAACGAATTCTCATGAGCTCCATAGTGAAACAAGGCATTAGACAATTCCTATAACATCATGGGTTGAAATAATTTGTCATCTTTGTGACACTAAGAGTTGAAAATGAAAATAAATTTCTCTTATAATGTCATGTGTACACCACATTCGATAAAAATTCAAAATATTTGTTACAATAGTGACCTTATGATGTAGGAGCATCGCTCCAACCCAGCAACGCACCAGCTAGACAACACATTCAACGCACATTCAAGGAAGGGAGAGGCCCCAACCCTCTCATTTTAAATTTAAAATTGCAATTAAATGTTTGTAAGGATGGAAGAGCCAAATCGTTTCCTTTGTAAAGGTTGTTGATAGAGTCACCTTGAATGGTTGACAGGCTGATAAGATCTAGATCTGATTCAGACTAGACAACCATTGAATGTAATTCAATGTAAATTAATGAGAGTAGGTAGATTGGAGGAAAGGCTCAAGGAGCCCCTCTTTTGTAAAAATATCTTTGTATCTAGAATCCATTAGACAAGGCAGATGAGATTAGAATAGAAGAGGAGAAAGAGAGAGTCGAGACTCTATTGCAGTTCGAGCTCACCCATATTGTAACCGAACATTCATATTAATACAAAGAGCATTTTTTCCTGCATGAGATTCTTTGTGTGTTTATGTGGTTATGAATGAATGCCATTTGTGTGTTATTTTATGTTGTAGATGTATGTGATAGTCTCCATCTGTGAGAATAGACAAAATTTTGTGTCTGAGAGTTCTTTGATTTCAGTCTGGGTTCTTTGTGGCTTAATGCAAGGGGTTGCATGACAGAGTGTTGAAGACTCTATGAGCCAATGTAAAGAGTGCATATCTGAGTTTTGTGGAATTCAGGAAAGAACGTGCCAGGAGGGCACACCATAGGAATCATAAACTCAAAGGAGAAGCCTCAGAGTTACTGAATACTATGGAGGTGAGACTATGCAAAGGAAGGTGCAAAGAGACCGAATCATTGAGGATTTTGTGAAGCTTTGTCGGGAGGGCATCGAGCGAGTGCAAAGAGTGCACAAGAAGAACTCTATTTTGAGTTCAGAGATAAGGGAAGTGTCTAGGAGAAGAAACTCACAGAGTTACTGAATACTCTACAAGCTTAGCAAGGAGTGCTTGAGCGAAAGTCGCTAAGAGGGAACCTGCATCTCTTCGAGAGACAGAAGGGACAAAGACCTTTGAGGTCCGAGCAGTTGAAGCTCAAGGGGACAGATTTTTTGAACACTCTAGAGGAAGACCTATGCAAGGAGTGCACCAGGCCAACACTTAGAAGGAGTGTTGAAGACAACCAGTTGAAGGTCGTTCGAGCACAAGGAGTGTGCAGGGAAGTGAACTGTTTCAAGTTTGTAAGCTCAGGAGGAATAGTACCTTCACGTACAAGGTTCTTGTAGAAAGGAGTATATGTGCAAGACACTTCGAGGTCCAAGCCATAAACAAGCTCATGAGAGATATCATGAAGTTGAAAACAAAGTGCAAGTGTGCACAGGGCTGAGGTCAATTTTCATTGACAAAGCTCAGGAGGGAAAGAGGAAGTCAAGACCCAAAGTTTACAGGGCTCGCAGGAAACAGGTTGAAGGCCGAAGCCTTTGACACTTAGGAATTCTTCCAAGTCAGGGAAGAAATCCAAAGCTCAGGAGGAGGAGCATAGACAACCATTAGATCAGCTACAGAGGAGTGTTCTAGATCGTCGAATCCATGTCCAGATAGGAGAAGTGAGCGCAGGAGAAGATCAGATCTGAGTCATTGGATCTGAGCGCGTGGATCAACATTCGTTGATCTAGAGGTAAGGTGCACACACCTTAACCATTTGAAGGCAGACAGAAGAGTGGACATCGTGAAACGTGAATTCCTGAAACCATCAGGACCGTCCATCGTCAGAGGACAAGTGGCAGCAAATCATCATTTCGCTGACTCGCAGGAGGGAAAGTTCAAAGGAAAAAATTCTAGGAATTGGTGAGGCCTGATTTCGCGACTTGATTGTGGCCGTCAGATCTAGATGAGCGTGAGTCATTGATTTGGCACTTTGAAATATCGACATTTAGGGAGTCGGGAGTGCGAAGGAAGCTGCTCTTGGAAGTTGCGAGTCGCGAAATCCCGATTCTCGAAGAAAGGATCTGGATCGCCGGATTGTAGGGGAAACGTAGACTGTCGATCTGGCATCGCGGTCATCACAGGTTCACATTTCATGAGAACAGAGGTGAATCACATCGGGAGTTCCCGATACGCGAAATCCTGACGCGCTCGGGAGCTGGACCCCAGGTTGCAGCTGAAGGTCACATCAGGAAGAATTTAAGGGATGAGCTAGCTAGTGCTAAGCCCTTGTCGGGATTTCAGAGATCGATGGAGTCAGGATGAGTTCCAGCAGAAGTCCCGAAATCACGAAACGCGAAGTGCCTTTTGGTTAGGCTTGTAGTCACGGGTAGTGGTCACGTTGAGGGAAATCTCACGTCCGGTGCTTGTGTGCGCGAGTTGAGTTTCGCATTTGGACCTGTGGATATTGGTTGTGGAGATCCCAACAGGGAATCATAAGAGCTAATCTGGCTCAGGTTTGTGAAGATTTGATATTGGGAGGTCAGCGGACCTTGCCGAGGTAGGGCGTCTGCGTCACCTTCCTAACCTTTTAATTCATCAAAACTATGGTGATTTAGGAACGCTTCTCTTAAATAATTTTTAGCACAAAAATAAAATTATGAAGAAAACCAAGTAATTACTTACCTTTATTAAAGTATAATAAACCAAATCTGGTCTCAGTGAACGTTAACAATCATCATCCTCAATAACATGATAGAGTTATTCAATTTGATAATTTAAGTGGCATGCACTTTATAATAAAGTTATCTTACAACTAACATTTCCATGCACTTTTCAAAAAATCACTTACAAAAAGAAATACTTGAACTCAAGACATCTATTTTAATAAATTAACTTTCAACCAAGTGAACTATTACAAACAATATAAAAAAATGTAAAAATAAGTAAGGTTTTGTTTTGTTTTTTCAATCACATCCTCCTCGAAGTGTGTGCTTACTCTAAAACCCTTGTTTTTTATTGCAAAAAGATTTTAACACTATTGCACACAAAAAAACAAGTATATGTACAAAAAAATTATAAACTTTAAAGCCTCAATGTTAGATCTTAGTCAGTATAATCGGAAAACATAACTTTTTACCCTGGAGTCTTAATTGTCAAGATCACAGGAGACGAAAGGCAAAAAACATACACATGACATAATCTTTGTTTCTAGTTTGGCATGATCATGTAAGATGTAGGAAAAAGAGCATATGCATATTGAAAGGAAACAAATAAAAATATAAAGAGAAAACTGAAATCAAATATTAAAATACCATGAAAGATATTTTAACAAACAAAAAAAATGAAATTGTATACCTCTAATTCTAATATAAATGGTCATATCTTGGAAAAACAAAAACTTTTTTGGGTGAAATAAAATGTGTTTTAAACTAAAAATGGTGCTCCAATCATAGTGTAGTAGTTCACTTCGACTATAAATGCTCAGAAATAGTAGAACCCATAATTGCTTTGATGCACGTAGTGACACAGATTCAAGATCTTAATCAACAATGAGAGTAAATTTGGTATTTGGTACCATGTTTGATAAAAAAAATGTATATACACATAGTTTGAACACCTTAAGTCAACCGCTCACCCAAATAGATAAAATATCACTTCCCCAATGGATTATATGAGTAAAACTCCCTAAGAGGGAAATAGTCCACGACTGCAATCAATAAAATTTTGAGGAAATATATTTGTGTAAAATGAATATATTTCACATATGATTAATTCACAATTGGTCATAAGGAAATGGCCCTCCATGCTCTTTAAATAGAGATCATGGATCAATTGGGTGTTAAGTTAGATAGCAAGTGTAAGTGTCATTAGTATGGAGGATAAGATGAATCGTTGGATTAGATAATTACAAAAGAATACTAAAGAAACACACATTACCTAAAGAAACATTAAACCAAGTTGAATTTAACTAACTATAAAGTGTCTAAATATCTTAACAAAACTTTAGTGCTATTCGTGGAGACATTGACAACTAAAATTTTGAAGAACTAGAAATGTATTGCAA
>JZKD02S1674133.1:1677455-1695461 GCA_000966675.3 Picea glauca | reverse complement strand
TTTTCTATTTTAAAAAGATGATGGAAATTATTGTAATAACATTATGTTTAATTTTTTTTTAAGAAATGATTGAAATAGTACTCAAAGCCTATATTATACAAAGTTTGTAGAGGATTAATGTTATTTATGTGCTATAATTATGAAATTAAAAAGTAATATTATGGTTAAATTATTTTTCTCATTTGTAATATTTTATTTTTATTTTTATTTATAACTCAAAATTATAATTATTTACAAAGAAAACATCATTTAGGGATGTTTTTATGGTGGTTTTGTAGACTTAGTTTGCCTTGTTTCAGGTATTCAATTTATATTTTGCACAGGTTTGGTGTTTGGTGTCCTCCACTTTTGTGTTTTCTTAATAGGTTTTATAGAAAAAATTAGAAGAATTCTTCTAAATCATGAAGAATTGATTCAATGTCACAAAAGACCTATCTTTTCAATTACCACAAAAGTTCATGAGAATGAACATGAATCCATTTCTCAATTTGTATCAATCATAAGTACTCTTGTGCAAAAAAAAAACAAATTGCTACCTTAAAAATTGAATACAATCATAAATATGAAAATTGGAAAACCATATTCTTTTTCACTTATGACTAGCTTCTATTTATTATATGTAGACTAAAAGGATAAGGACGCTTAAAAGTGTGGTCTTCCCTCTACTCGATCATACATTGTAACAAGCACTCATTATAAGAAGTACCAGGACATTTTACCTATTTACCTAATGATGATATATGTAAAGTATGTGTTTTGCATTATGACTAGCTTCTATTTATTTGTATACTAGAAGGATAAGGAATCCTAAAAGCGTTCAGTGGAGCAATCACTATAAGAAGTATTAGGACATTTTACCTAATGATGATATATAAACTATGTATTTTACATGAAAGTAGTGGTTTATCTTGCTAAAAAATTTTAACATGAATTATGATGTGATTGAGTTGTTTAAGATAGCTACAAATTCATATAATAGAAATTTCTTATTTTGAATTAAAAGAATAATTATTTAATTTTGAATTAATAATAATATGTTTTTAAATTAAAAGGAATATTTTTTTTTTAATTTTGATGAATATAAATTAATTTTTTTAATCTTTTTCAAATCTCTTTATTAATTAAATATTTAATAATTTTTTTCTAAATTCTTTTTACTAAAGATATATGTACATTGTCAAATAAATTCAACTCTAGTGATTAAGAGAAATTTATTATCCTTCTCACCTAGCTTTGCACTCTAAATAATCTAAAATTTAAAATGAATATTCTTATTAATGCTTAACAAATTCAATTTTAATATATATTTATCATAATATAAATATTATGAACTACAATAAAAAAAAAATTGTAGACGTTTAATTAACATAATTTTATATATATATATATATATATAGTAAAAAAGTGGAACCTGCTATATTAGATTAGCGAAAAAACTTTGACAAAATATGCAGTGATACAGGTCTAAGTCACCCAAAAATGTTGTTGATTACTAGAAACCAGCATATAACAGTGGCATGATAAAACAGGAAAGAAAGTAGCATCTATCCTGCCCAGAGGAAATCAGGACAAATGTCTATAGTCTAAATGAGCATAAAACAGTAACATGATAAAACTAAGAACCAAGAAAGCATAAAGACCTAGGCACCCGGTGACCTGTCGCCCTTGCCAGTCTGCCACGTGGACCCAGTCGGGATGGCAAATGCCTACGCGCAGAGAGGGCACTTCTGCTTAGCTAGAACATTGGAGTACGCATCGAGGAGCAAGTCCAAACGCTGGCCCATGAGAAGGGCTCTATGCTCCAGGTCTACCATGTGGCCTCGGAGTTCAAACACCAGAGCCAGATGCTCTGCAAGGAGGAGAGAGCCATGCAAACCATCACCCACGTCGCTGAGGGGAACATCCCTCAATTCCACGGTCTCTCCAATTCCAGCGTCGAACTCCATCTCCTCCGCATCATCCCCTTCATCCTTCCTCGTCGAGCGATTGTTGTCCGCATTCACATCTGCTCTGGTTGCCTGCATATCATGGCTGGTGGGGCTGTAGTCACCCGGCCAGGGAATTTCCTCAACAATGCAGCCGAGGATATCATCTTCCTGAGCAAAATTTGGTCTGCTTTCATCCCGGTGAGTCGCCTCTATGGCGCGAGGCTCTTGGGCAGTCGACAGGTCCTCCATAAACGGGTCTTCTTCCACGTAACATGTGGGAAACGCGTCCTCAGCTCCAACCTCCTGCCTGTCTCCTGGCTTAATTGTCGTGGCTTCGCTACTGCAGTCGTCTCCCTTCTCCGCAATGGTGGCGAGTAGTGCCAATTTCTCAGCCCGAGCGTTCTTCTGCAGAATGGAGGTCGCCATTGCCAGAGCACGTTCCAATTTTTCTTTCCATTGTCGCTGCGCCTTGTGGGCGTACCAGGCCGACCCACGGTGAGGCCTACCCCACTTTTTGGCCATAGTTGCTGGGGAATGGATGAATGTACAGAGCGGTTGCAGCGAGAAGTTAATAAGCCAGGACGAGAAGGATGTCGGGTTGCACCAGAGCTCCCAGAAGAAGAGGAGAGCTGGAGCAAGAGCAGACCAGCTCTGTCCAGGCACATAAAGAATCAAAATGCCAGGAAAATCCTCACCAAAATGCAACGAGATGGGAGTGAGCCAGGACGGGAGGGGTACAGGACTGCACCAGAGCGTCCATGCGAAGAGAAGAGCCGAAGCAGGAGCAGTCCCGCTCTGTCCGGGCGCAAAACAAAGCAAATTACCAGAGGCCGAAGTCACTTGACCCCCCTTAAACCCTGTCATGTTGAGTGCGCTGTGAGCGTGAATGGTCGCGCAAGGGAGGAGTCCCTTCGTCGTATAGCTACAGCTATGGTCGTCCATCATCGTAAATGAAAACTTGTGGGTGGAGGCCATCGGCATTTATGCCCTGGCTTAGTGCTAAGCCCAGTGTCACAGGAGTGTCGTGTGTCACCCCATCCGGAGATATTTAAATTACATATTTTAATAATTTAAAATAGAATAAATTAAATATTAAATGACGTAATGGAGTTATTTAACTTAATTGATATTTATAGATGAAAAATCCCCGGATGGGGTGTTAGTGGAGTCCCCGTGGCGGAGGGTGGAGCTGGACACAGCACGCCGCAGCACGGAGCCACGTGACGGGCCCGTGCTGCAGTACCATTCCCTCCAGGCAGAGTAATGGCATTTATATGCCGCACAATGATCGCAGCAAGGGGCATTTACGCCACCCTCTGCTCTCACGCAGCTTGTATAATGGCTCGGCTTGTTAGTTTCGGCATTTCACCCTGCAAGAGCTCGGAARGGCTCCACCCTTCACGACRCAATTATCACCAGGTTGGCACAGAGGTTATCTTCTTYGYCTTTCTGCAACACTGGTCYAACYCYGCTCCGCCCCRYTCACCTGCACACATRAAAGAAAGGCTAAGAGGCAAGCCGAAGCGGGGCTCACCCTGGAAGCCCCGYAGGCCCCCAATATCRCCTCTGGCCTCCCCRGCGACTGGTTCTTCCTCCCTCCCTCAAAGMAATTCCCCAGCTGCMACCCCGCCACCTTTGCAGTCCTTGCACTCTYRCTCGCCACCTTCGYAGCCTGCGATTTTACATTCCATGGCCTCCATTCYGCGAGGATCGACCCCGGCTCCGYGCTCCCCTCAGGACCCTCGGATGCACTTCATGGCGACCRTGTCCTWCCCYAGATCCTCGAGCACCTGGAGGAGTGCACCRGCGRCCTTTGGAGAATTCAAGAGAGCGCGTCTCCACCCTGCGGGACACCTCGACAGTGAGAATTTTAAAGAGCGACTGGGCATTCTSTATGACCTAGTCTTTGAGCTCARAAGGGAGATGGCGGACCTCAAATTCCGATTGCAGGCTACAGAAGACAATGTCGCCACCTTTCTCCATATCCTAACAACTATGCAGGAGGAGCTCGCCTCGGGCCCAGCTGGATCTTCTCCAGGAGAGGCCCCGGACATTGCGATGGACAACACTCGGTGACAAGCAGTGGATAGGCAGAAGGAAGGGGAGCGCAGCGGTCCAGTGGAGGATGAGGTGCATGTGGAACGAAATGAACAACACAGGGAGGACCAGCCAGCCAACGTCGAGACGGAACCGTGGATAGAGGACCTTCGAGCCACGTGGCTAGGGTTTTAGACAGGTGTTTAGACTTCTTTTTGCTGAACATCTTTTTCCATTTGCCTCCTAGTCTAGAAGAAGATAGTAGTGTTTCTGTGTATTTTTTGAACATACAACTTTCTCAGACTTGTGAATTGGAAGCTGACTCGACTGGTTTCCCCTCTGTTGGGGCAGTCCAGAATTTTCAGCCAGTACTTCTCTGTATTTTGATAACTCTTTTCAGCTCTAGCGGGCACTACATATAATATAAACTTCTTACTTACAAAAAAAATATTTATAGATGAAAAATGAAAAAAATTGTAGACATTTAATTAACATAAATATAGACATTTAATTAACATAATTATATTTAAATTATATATTTTAATAATTTAAAATAGAATAAATTAAATATTAAATAACATAATGGAGTTATTTAACTTAATTAATATTTATAGATGAAAAATGAGATTATTTAAAAACCTGTAATTAAAAAAAATATATATTATATAAATTGTTTAAAAAATTATTTATCTTTTTATTATTATTTTCATTTAAAAAAGCACTAAACATATATATATATATATAAGAACATTCAAATAATTTTGATAACCATTAAATTATATTTTAATTAATTATGGAATTATATTTTTTCTATTAAAAGGATTGAACACAACTTACATTTAAACTCCAATGAGAACAAATAATTTTTTATTATAATTTTATTTATTTTATTTTTTTTATTTTAAAGCTTTTGTGAATAACTATATTTTTAAATTGGTATATTTCTATTATTAATATAATAATATTTTTTTAAATTAATAATTTTCATTGTCATTGATTTTAAAAATTCTAATTTTGCATAAATTTATTTTAATATTTAAAATTTATTTGATGTATACAATATTTTTCTATTTATAAAATAATTAAAAAATTCTTTATCTAATTCCACTCATTTGTCATATTTTATAAAATGAGAATTTTTTAAATAATATATTTTCTTTCTTTTATAATTTTATTTTTATTTTCTTTTAAATGTTTATCATCTATGTTTATATTAGCATTATAAAAATTTGAAATGTTTATTAATGAAATATATATTCAAATATTTAGGTAAACAAGTCAAAAATATAACAAGAGTTAGAGGGTCCAAGCAAAGCAGACCATTAATGTGGAGTAAAATTTAGGTTAAAAGTAAAATGTTCAATGGGGAGGTTAGCATATGCCTAAAACAATGTAAAGTTTTTGCAAGTAAAAAGATTTAGGATAAAACTTTGTAAGAATAAGAAAAAATATAAAGTGTTCAATGTGGAGTAAAACTTAGTAAGTTAGCATATATAAAAAGCAATGTAAATAGGTGAATTGTTCAAAATTAATAAATTAGCATATTCTCAAAAAAATATAAATAGATGAAATATTTAATGAAAAAGTTAAAATCTGGTATATTAAAAAATGTTCAATTTTTATTATTAATCTCCAATAGTGTTTAAGTCTTGAAAATACGGTGAGCAACATAAATCCTCTTGTTTTTCTTAAGCAAATAAATTGACTATGAAAATTTTTCACTATACACAAAATTAAAAATACAAACTGAGAATGCTATAGGTTTCTTTAGTAAACAATCACAAGGAAAGAAAGGCCACGATGTATTATATTCAATATTTGGTATACAATACAAAATATACAAATCCTAACATAGAAGTCAAAGTATAATCTGGGAGAATGAAAGTAAATTGCGACAAATGCAAAGAACTTAACGGGATATGTCATCAAAAATGATTTGGAAAATTACTAGCTATCTATGCCAAATGAGTTCAACAATCTTAAATAATATATTATTGTATTTTAAAATATTTCCTTTATTTTTATTGAAAAACTATACTAAAATCACAATATCTTTATGGCAAGATGTCAAAGAAGAAGATTTAAACAAAAGTTTGGGTAAGAAATGATACAACAAATAAATGTTTGGATTAAGTCTTTGTGTTGTGCGAAATTGAATGTGTGGAGAAAAATGAAAATCACTAAGCTGTCAAAGCTTTGCACATAAAATAAATTAAGTTTGGCGCATAAAAGCTAATAAAAATGACTATGTGTAGGCTAGAATCTCCGAAAAGAAAATCGATTAAAGTAAAGTAAAGTGTGGTAGAAGAAATTTAAAGTGTGTGGATGCTAACATTTGTGGGAAACAATGTAAATTGTGTGCAGGTTAGGTTTTGTAGAAATCAAATAGGTTAGAGTTCCCCGCATAGAAGACGTTCCTTTGGCACAACATTGAAATTGAGAATAAGATATCATAAACTAGTTACTATTATGCCTGTTTCTTTACCAAATCTTAGAGAATACTATTTGCAGAGGACTGAAGAGATGAAAGACAATAGAAAAATAGAGGAATTTTGAAACTTCAAACTTAAAAGGAAAATTGCTTTTGTAAACATGAAGAATGTAAAAGAAGACAATGTACAGGGAAAGATTTCATCTATTGGACAATGTTCAATGAGTTTGATAATGTTCAACCAGTATGTAAAAGAAGTTGAGCATGATAAATCCTATTTCATTTTTTAAAACACTTCAATGGAGCATTATACATCCTCATCATAGTCATAATTAAAAAAAAAAACTGACAATGGAGAGGGTTTCTTAAGTAAACATTCAGAAGGAAATAAAGGCATGAGAAAGGACCTAAAACTATTTTATTGAGTTTTCACCATATGATACAAAATTTACAAATCATAACATAAAGGTCAAAATATCATTTCGCAGAATGAAAGGGAATGGCCACATATGAACAAAACAAGATGTTTCATTTAAAAATCACAAACAATGAACATAGACTTGAAAATTGTGTTTAAAACTCAAAGTATGGAAAATCACTAGCCATGTATTTAAAAATAGTTCTTCGGCAAGATAAAAGAAAATACAATTATATTTTCAATAATCTCTGTAAATGCCAAAACAATTCTTTGGAAAACTAAAAAAACGCACAATTGTATTTTAAATAATGTGTATAAAAAGTAAAGGTGTTTGTCCAAAATGATTAGGATTGGGGCTCCGATGGACCATAAAACAAAAGAAATGTTTAGAAAAAAGAAAGAAACATAGTTAGAAATGGGTGTTAGGTTTAGACAAAACATGGAACAAGTAATTATGAGGTATTACCAAGTAAGAAAAGAAAGGAAGAGAAAAAGAAAATGTTATGGTTTCTTGAGTACTTACCAATAAGGAAATGTTATGTTCCTCTGGTTTGTTTGTTGTTGATATGTATCTGTGTTTATAATAATTGTTGCTTTGAATTTATGTTAACCTCTCTCTCGTGGTTATTTTGGGTTAACAATATGTTCCAAGGTGTTCGTGACCCACTAATGAATATAGTCCTTGATTGATGGGATGGTGATTTGTTTCTTAACTTGAAGTGAAAAAATCTCCTATCTTAGAAAAATTGGATTGTGAAGCAATAAAATAAAATAAAATGTGGAAATAAAACACAGAAGATACACAATACAATAGAGACATAGATATACGTGGTTCACCTAGTGTGGGATATGTCCACCAGAGAAATTTCTAGGTCCTTCATTTTTTATTATCCAACAAATGAAGGGATACAACCTACAACACACCCGATGTAACTTCCTCTTCTTTCTCTCACATTATCCTCTCTCATAATACAATATTCACAATGATACACAGTCACAATACAATTCCCTCATAAAAGAGGGTTGCCTTCTAGGGAAAAAAACTGTAACATAACTTCTACCATCAGATCTACGACCTTATAATGAACGATCCAGATTTACTATGAAAATACAATATACATTTCAAGACAATTTTTCCTTCGGGGGCTTTGCCGTCGAACCCCCACTGGGGGATCGGTTTCCCCCAGGCCCCCCAACTAGAGGGATGATCCCACCCCTGCATGGAGGGATGTATAGTATTGTGGGTTGTACAGTATTCATGGGGTATAAATACGACTAAAAACAAAGACCTATGAAACAGGAAGATAACCAGGCTCCACAACCAACAATCTCCCACTTGGAGACTAATCACAACAAATCCAATGTTGGTGTACCTGTTGGAATATACTCCACCTTGGACCTGAATTTTTTTTCATATTCACCTTCATGCTTGAAGATCAACTGAAACTGAGCAGGAACTCAGTTTCTCCCTATTTACTCTCTTTGTTAACATGTCTACATGATTCGGGATACTGTGTATCTTTTCCAACTTCAAATATCCATCTTTCAAGATGGATCGTATGAAATGGTACCTAAGCTATATGTGCTTAGTATTCGAATGGAAGGCTGAGTTCTTTACAATATGAATGGCACTTTCACTGTCACAGTACAACCTTATATTATCCTTCTTCTTTCCCAATTCCTCCATAAACCTCTGTAACCAAATCATTTCTTTACTAGCCTCTATAGCAGCAACATACTTTGCTTTTGTTTTTGAAAGTGCAACAACCTTTTGCAGTTTCTAAATCCATCTTACTGTAGTTCCACCTACAGTAAAAACATACCCTATAGTGCTCCTCCTGCTATATTTATCACCTGCCATATCTGAATCAACATATCCCTGTAGAACAATGTTTGAACCTCCAAAACATAATACATGAGTAGCAGTACCGCTCAAATACCCAAGAATCTACTTTACTTCCTTGCAATGTTCTTTACCTGGATCGTTCGTACATGTACTCACAAATCCCACTGCATGTTCATTATCTGGTCTTCTTCAAACCATCTCATACATCAAGATGCCAACTGTTTATGAATAAGGGACCCTGGACATGTATTCTATCTCCTCATGTTTCGTGGGACACATTTCTCTGGTTAATTCGAAATGGCTGGCGAAAGGTGTACTAACTGTTTTTTCATTCTGCATTCTAAACTTCTCCAACACCTTCTCTATGTACTCACCCTGAGACAATGTCAATTTGTGATTTTTTCTATCTCTTGTTATTCTCATACGAAGGATTTTCTTTGTAGCACTCAAATCCTTCATCGCAAATGAATCAACTAATTTCTTCTTAAGCACATTTATATCCTTCATATTAGAACCTACAAAAATCATGTCATCTACATACAATATCATGATAATATAGCTTCCATTTTCTATCTTTTTAAAATAAACACAATGATCAAAATGACATCTACTATAACCTTGTCCTGTCATAAACCTATCAAATCTCAAATATCACTGCCTTGGAGATTACTTTAGGCCATACAAGCTCTTCTTCAACCTGCATACCAAATTTTCCTTCCCTTTGACCTCATACCGTTGTGGTTGTTGCATATAAATCTCTTCCTCCAAATCCCCATCGAGAAAAGTTGTTTTTACATCTAGTTGTTCAAGATGCAAATATTCTACTACCACAAGAATTAAAATAGTCCTAATCGAAGTCATCTTAACAACAGGAGAAAATATTTCATCAAAATCTATACCTTTCTTTTGTGCAAACCCCTTTATAATAAATCTAGCCTTGTACCTCCTTTTGTCTCCAACTTCTTCCTTCAACTTGTAAACCCATTTATTCTGCAATGCTCTTTTTCCTCCAAGAAACTAAACCAAGTCCCAAGTCTATTTATTTACCAAGGAATCCATTTCCTCTTCATAACATTCTGGTTCACCATAAGCATTCAACAATAAATAATACAATAAAGGAGAGTATCATCCAGGGGGTATACTTAACCTGGTAGATCTTCTAACAACACTTGTAGGAGTTTGAGGTACTTGTTTCTCCTATTGTTGTAAATTTTGATTTTCTGGTACCTTTGGAATTTATTTTTCAGTGATCTCATCAAGCACTATGTATTCTGGTTTTTCTTTTTATCTTTCCCTATAATTGATCTTTGTACATGACCTTTTCATTGAATACGACATCTCTACTCCTAATTTTTTTGTGATTTTCATAATCCCATAAGTGATAACCTAAATCATTAACACCTTATCCAATAAAGGTAAACTTCTTGGATTTTTCCTCTATCGTTGTTCTATTTTCTTTATCAATATGGACAAATTCTTCACAACCGAAAGTCTTCAAAAAAGAATAGTTTATTTTTTTACCTGCCCATGCCTCCTCTGGAATTCCACCATTCAAAGAGATTGAAGGTACTCTTTTTATTAAGTAAACAACATTATCTACAACATCTTCCCATAACTGTAAGGGAAACCCATCATGCAATCTCATACTCCTTGCACGCTCCATCATTGTCCTGTTCATCCTTTCTGACACACCATTTTCTTGTGGTGTTCCTGGAACTGTTTTCTCTCTATGAATCCCATGGTATGAACAGTAATCATCAAACTTCTAGCTGCAATATTCACCTCCATTTTTTTATCTGAGACACTTCAACATTTTTCTTATCTCATTCTCAACCAAAGCTTTACATTTCTTAAAAGTATCAAAAACATCATATTTTTTTTGAATGCATTAAACCCAAGTTTTTCTAGTTGCGACATCAATAAAAGTAACATAATAACAAGAGCCACCAAGAGATGATACCTGAGTTGGTCCCCATACATATGTATGCACAAGCTCTAACTTTTCATTCTTCTTTTCTTTTCCGACTATGAGAAATCAGACTCTCTTTTGTTTTCCATAAACACAGTACTCACAGAAATCCAAATCAATTTGTTTAATATCTGGAAACAAATTTATTTTGTGAAGTATCTGCATCCCCTTCTCACTCATGTGTCCAAGCCTATGATGCCACAGTTTTGTATCCACTCCTGTAGAAGCTAAAGAGATAGAAGAATCAATATTACCAGTACATACATACAATGTACCTACCTTCTCTCATTTTTCTATCACCAATGATCCTTTGGTGACCTTCCATGCATTATCTATAAATATGGATATACATCCTTCACTTTCCAACTTCCATGTTGAAATTAGATATTTCCTTAGATCTGGAACATGTCTTATCTCTTTCAACAACCATCGATTTCCATTCTTTTTCTTTATTTTTACCTTTCCCATTCCAACAATTTTTCATGGTGCATCATCACCCAAATGAACCTGTCCAAAATCACCTTGAACATAATGTAGAAAATGTTTCCTATGGGATTTGGAATGAAATAAAACCCTTGAATCTACTACCAAAGAATCAAAAATATTATCTACAGAAAGATTCAAAGCATCTTGTAACACATCACATGTTCCATTTTCTTCCTGATTTTCCTCCTATTGTCCATATCTTTGTTTCTTTGGAGCTCTGTAGCATTTTTTCAGATGTCCTTTATTCACAAAATTCCAACACTCTATCTTTCTCAGTCTAGATTTGGATCTTCCCTTCCTATAATTCTCGTGGTTCCCTGAGCCCTTTCCTATATCCTTTTTTATTTCCCTTTTCTCCATGTCTAACACATTACATGATGTATCACCTGTGCTCTTTCGTCTCATTTCCTCGCTAAGGATAACACCAACAACATCATCAAAATTTAAAATGTTTGAACCATAGAAAGAGTTACTTACAACCATGACCAAGACGTTGAATCTTTCTGGCAATGAGCACAAGATTGCAAGATTCCTGACCTCGTCATCAAAGTCAACTTTTACTGAACTTAGATGATTAGTAACCATATTAAATTCATTTAAATGATCTACAACATATGCACCTTCCGACATCTTCATATGAAATAATCTCTTCATTAGAAATACCTTATTGGATGCTGGGGGATTTTCATATAGTTTACCCAATGCATCCACCATCTCCTTCGTTGTCTTTTATTTCGAAATATTGAAAGCCACCAACGCTTCCAGGCTCAACCGTATCATTCCTAGTGCCTTTTTGTCAAGAACCTCCCATTCTTCGTCCTTCATGGTTGTCGTCTTCTTTGCTATTCCTCCCAATGGCAGGAATAGATCATTCTAATATAAATAATATTCCATATGCATCTTCCATAACTGGTAGTTTTGGCCATTAAATTTCTCGACCCTAAACTTTCCATTTTTCGCCATTGCTCCCACTCGAACCAGGAACCCTCTTTTCCTATGAGTTACCTTTCGCTCTGATACCAGTTGTTAGAAAAACTAGATCGCAGAGAAATAAAATAAAAACAAATGCGGAAATAAAACACAGAAGATACACAATACAATAAAGACACAAATATATGTGGTTCACCTAGTGTGGGCTACGTCCACTAGAGAATATGCTAGGTCCTTCCTTTTTTATTATCCAACAAATGAATGGATACAACCTACAACACACCCACTGTAACTTCCTCTTCTTTATCTCACAGTCTCCTCTCTCAGGATAGAATATTTGCAATGATACACAACCACAATACAATTCCCTCATAAAAGAGGGTTTCCTTCTAGGGAAACAAACCCTAACATAACTTCTACAGTCATCTATGCTACCTTATAATGAACAAAGAAGATTTACTATGAAATTACAATATACAATTACAAGGAAAATTTTCCTTCGGGGGCCCGCTTTCCCCCATACCCCCCAGCTGGGGGGATGAGCCCCTCAAACCCCGCAGGGGGGGAAATACCCCCCTCCAACCCCACTACGTGGAGGGGTCTAGAATATTATGGGGTGTACAGTATTCATGGGGTATAAACACGGCTGAAAACAAAGACCTATGAAATACGAAGATAATCACGCTCCACAACCAACATCCTCCACATTTTTTCATTCCACTTGGACTTGGTTGATGGTTGATAAGTGGTATTCATTTTTATTAACAAATGTAACAAGCCACTATTTCAGTTCGTCATCAGGAAATTTCCCAAGACTGTCGAAGTAATTAGCTAATGAGATCTTCATTGTGGTAAAGTGAATATCAAGTTCTTATTTAGTGATTGTGGTTAAATTTATGAAAATTTCTAAGCCCTGTAGTTCTTTAAGAGTAGAAAATGCTTTTAAAATAACATCTCCTCCTTTTATTGATTTTTTCGCAAGCAACAATTGCATCTTGCAACATTTTTACTTGTGATTCCCAACATGCCTTTATTTTTTTTATTCTTTTACTTGAGGAAAGTCCCCACTGATTTATTTGATGGTCAATCATAGTAGTTACTTGTGGGATGAAAGTATTTATCTTGTTTTTACATTAAGGATTCATCATGTTGCAAATCTCTTTGCAATTATTTAGTAAATTTTGTAATCATTTGTGAAATATTATGTAAGTTCGTACTGACCTCCCATGCCTATATGATTATCTCAAGTCTCTTGTTAATGCTTTCCTAATTGGCTTTGAGGTTCTGAGAGTACTTGGAGGAGTCTATTCTCCTGAGAATATGGCCAGTGGCTATGAAAACAGTGGATTGGGAGTTAGTTCCTCCTCAAGCTCACTTATTCTCTTCCTAAATTTAATGGTCTGCAAATCTTGGTCTAAAATTGAATCGAAAAGAGAATCTCCTATAGAACGATGTAGTTTCATGAGGGAAGATGGTACAACTCCCGAGACATCGACCACTAACATTGATTTATGAACTACCTTTGTCTTTTCAACACTGACCTTGTCTATTTGAAATTTCCTTTTATGCTTGTTGTATTGAGTATTGTGCAGTGTCAATGACTACTACTAAAACAACATCGATTCTTCTCTTGCAAGGTATTGCGTAATCTCCTGGCCTTCGAAAATTATTTTTCGAGTAGTTCTATATTGTCAATATACATATCATCAACATCTCCTAGACTTCCTCTATCTTTCGAATTGTCTATATTTGGTCTTAGTTTTCTTTTTTGTTGTGAGACTTCATGTGCTCATTCAAAATTGACATGACATGGTTTCTCTCCACCATCGCCTCTAACACACCCATCATTACTCTCTTCTTCATTTAGATTTTGTTTTCGTGTTCTTTGTCTAGAGGAGGAGCTCTTACGTGGATAGGAATTGGAGGAAGATTATACATTAGTAGTGCTTCCCCCCCCCCCTTGTTTTGATTTCCTTTGGATTTTGGAGTTTGAATTTATTTGTGTCTGTAAGTTGTCACTACATCCATTGATTTTCTTTTTTGAGGAGGGATTGTCACCAATTTCCTCATCAAATCTCGTGAATAGATTACTATATATTATTCCTAGAGGTTGTTCTTCTTTTAGATTAAATGCACTATGTGTTTCAGAGACTTGTTTTAGATGCATCAAATTCCCAACCTTTGTTTAACAAACTTGAAAAGGAAATGTAATGAAGTGTTTTTTCTTTTCCTGTCAAATAAAATACACCAGGATTTATACTACCAGAAAACTTCCATGACAAAATATCTATCACAGAAAAACATAGGGAAAAGAAATAGATTTTGTTGAAAACCATACAACCGGATGTATGTATGTTTTTCCTATGGAATGCAAATTCCCTTTCCCTTAATAAATTCCTCATCTTCTTGAGTTATTCTCTTGGGATCTTCCCCAAGCAACATGCGTCTAAACTATCTAACAAAATTATCTTGAAGAATGTAAAAATTAAATCATGCTTTATGTTTGCATAACACCGAGTGCTAGAATTGAATTGGTTCATTCTGTATATTTACACTCTCTTTTAGAAGGAGACTATAAAAGACATTGCAATAGACAATTGCAAACACTAGATATGCAACCATAAAAATCTTTCCATGCTTAAGTAGTTGGTCAATTGAAAAGTAATTTCATCTAATATTAACTCTACCCAATCAAACATGGCATCCTTCCGAAAGGAAAAGTACAATGAATATAGTGTTGAACTAGGTATGTGTGAAGTCGACTTTCACCCATCTACATGCACAAACAACCATGAAAAGTCTTGGTATGGCTCTTGTAGCAAAGTTATATTAATTGTTGAAAGGTCGGTCGACATTTTTGTAGATGGTATCATAAATTATATCAATATATTGGAACCACCTACCTGAGAGGCTAGGAATACGTCTACTTCAAAAATATTAAGAGGTTTATTTGCAGAAGGAAGATAGAGCATTTTCTTGAACAACTTGGGAGTAGGAATGACTGGATGTTTTTATTTTCATGTGACTTTAATCATTCTTTTCCTGGAATCGAACCTTAGAGCACATCATGATACTAGTTCCTTGAAGTATAAAACTTCAGGTACACAACCATCATTGACAAGCCCTCTGGTCTAGAGTTTTTTTTTTGTTTTTATTTTCTTCTGGACTCTTGTTTAAGAACCACTTTTAGGAATCATACTAGTATAAAGTCGTATCCTGTCTGGCTAGTCAATTGACAACATCACCGCAAATGGGCTTGGTTCTTCCTCTACTTTCCATAACACCATTTTTTAAATCAACCCAACTTAGGTGAACCTTATCAATAATATATTATTGAGCTCCAAATGATTTAAATCCAACTACATGGCACATATTTAATATGATTTCCTTTCCACACATATGAACTATCTTTGAAAGATGAGTAATCGTAATTAGAAACCATTAAGTAGCTCATAGAATAGTGGGACATTTACTTTGCATTATTCCTTATCGCCACCATTTCTTTGTAAGTCTGAGAAATACGATTTTAGTGAAAATTACATGGATTTCAAAGTATGTTCTACAAAAGTATTGGATATGCAGATGATGTGAATTGTGGAATATATGGGTGTGTCGAGTTCAAAGATATGATAGTAGAAAAATATTTGATATAAGATGGAAAATGGCTAAGTAAATAGCCTTTTAATGTCAAGTTTTTTGGAATATGGTTACATATTAAGTTAGTATATCATCTGGATGAGGTATACCTACAACTTCAATACCACTCATCAATTTACAGTCCTATCATTTGGTAGTTTCTACGAAGTTAATTTCCATGTCATATTGTTTGAGTTTAGGAAGGAATTTTATCCATTGACCTTCTCTAAATTTTCATAGAAGAAATATTGTTACAAGAGGGTGTCCTTCATAGCTTTAGTATTGTTCTCCTAGATCTTAAGAACCCAACAGAAGAAACGACACTCAAATCGAATGACCGGAGCTCCCAGAAATGGCCCGCAAAGGTGCGCTCCTCAACAACTTCCCTGCATAAAAATGGCTTTGGCTTGGAAAATCTTCAGCATAAACCTATTGTGAATCTCTTCCCATGGCCTCAAGAAGGCCTTGTTTATATATATCTGAAGTTGTTTATCATCTCCCAACTTCCTCCCAATATCTGGCCTAAAAAAGGGCCCAATATCCCTAAAAAACAGGCAAAAATCTCGAATTACAGGCATAAAATCATTTAAAAATCTCTATTATAAGGTAAAAACCCACTTTATGCAACAAAATTCAAATAGATCCCCCTAGGGCTGTATGCGCACTCTAGAATAGGGTCATATGTATGTAATGTGGCCAAGTGCCAGCCCAAAGGGCTGCACGCTGGCCCTCACCCCGAAATCCCTGGTCACCTAGCACCATGCAATGGGACCGAGTCCCCAAACCAAGTGCCTAATCGTTGCACCGCCCTTGGTTTCTGCATGGAGGTTCCTTGTCCATAGGACCCGCACCAACACACAATATTTGTACCAAGTTGTGTATGGAGCGTCGTATATGCTGGGGTGTGGGCGCATGTTTTACACATAGCCGTGGGTTGGGGCCCAGCCCTAGCCCTTTCTGCCTCCATTTAAACCATATTCAAACTTAAATAAGGGTTCCACCCTTTGGTTTAACAAGTAATATACCTGACGGGTTGGTTATCCCAGCCCTTGCGAAGACTCTGCTCGATGGGAGGTCTGTGGTTCAAAACTCATGAACTCAAACCAATTTTTGCAAAGAACCAAACAACCAATCCATGGGTACCATGTGGCATCCCACATCTCAGCCACGTGGCACCACCCTACTCATCCATGAATTCTGCCATGCGTCGAACGTTGATTGGACCAGCTTGTCTTCCACTTGTCAGTGCCATACCCTTCCATGTATCGATGTACGGTCATGCCACATGTCTTCGTATGAGCGTGCCACGTGTCACCCTTGCAGTGGTGACACATGTCACTCCCAGATTGGTCCATATGTCCTAGCCACATCAGCTCTGTATGCCTAGTCACCTTGACACGTGTCACCTCCAGAGGCTGCCATGTCATCTATACAAAAATCACCAAATGTGTTGCCACATCAGATGTACGGTCGTACGACGTGTATAGTCAACTGCCACGTGGGACTATACGGACTTTACAGTCAACCTCTTTTGCATGTTTGGGAAAACAAATGGAACATGATATCAGGATCATATGATGTTTGTTTGATCCCGTTCAAGTTGCATTGGGTTCGTATCAACGAGGCCTATGCACACATCTTTTTTGAAGCCATTCTAAGAAAAAATATTTTTAGGCCTTTATGAGCACCATCAAGCTCCTGGATCACTATCCCACACTCTCACCACCCCTCCCTCTCTTCCCTTCTCTCTATATTTCATTTTCCTTCTCTCTCTCTGGACACTTGTTTACCTCTCTCTCTTCCTACCTCTCTCTCTCTACACCCCTCTTTACCTCTCTCTCTCTACCACCTCACCCTCTCTCCCCATCATTCTCTCCCTCTCACCTAATCCCTCTCTCTATCTCTACCTCCCTCCATATCTCTCTTCCTCCCTCCCTCTCTCTCACTATTTCTCTCTCTCCCTCTGTCTCTTTATCCCACTCTCTCTCACCCTCCATACATATATCTCCCTCTCTCTCTTTCCACCTCCTTCTCACACCTCTTTCTTTATCTCTCTCAAAGAGGGATGGAGGAGGAGATAGAGAGAGAGAGGGTTAGGGGAGTTAGAGAGAGGGATGGAAAGATGAGTAAATGGGAAGATAGAGAGAGAAGGGAGGTAGAGAGAGTGGGAGAGATATAGACAATGAGGGGGAGAGAGAGAAAGAGGTGTAGAGAGAAAGAGGGGGGAGAGAGGGAGAGGGAGAGAGTGTTAGTGAGGGGGAGATAGAGGGGAAGAGAGAGAAAGTGAGAGAGAGAGTGAGAGTGAGGAGAGAGATAGAGAGGGGA